>JAOVYX010021794.1:0-15333 GCA_035668315.1 Drosera spatulata
GCCATAACAAAGAGGGGTTCCATAAGGAGCGGAAGGAAGTTTAGGTGGGTTAAGCTCGAGGATTCAGTCGATACAAAACTGCTTGGTTACCCGCAAGCGTTGACCAAGTTTTGCCACTTCGTGATGGACGCATTGAAAGAAAAGGGGGCGAAAATGAAGCCCTTGCTATGCGCTTGTGTGGCCCAGGATCAGGACAGAGTCCTGATTGTCGGAGTGACTGGGAGACCTCGGCTTGGAGCTGTTCAGGGTAATTCATTTGGGTTGGCTTTCAAAAGTGCAGCTCTGGAGACAGGAGCTGCTTTCTTCCATGAGCTCTTCGAGTCGTCTTGGATAATCTTGGAAAAAGCTGCCGTGAACTCCTTCATGATCCGGTTAACAGAGAAGCTTTAGTGTAAACTACGCTAGATATCTGACCAATATCATGATTGACATTATCATGGTTTCCATGTATACCATTCAGCTGAACTGTTTTTGTAGATTCAGACAATTGACTTCCAGCTTCATGCTTGTTCTCCGAGGTACATTTATCTTGCAAATCTTTAAGGTGTTCTTCTCAGGAGACAGCAACTGAATTGCAGACCAAAAAAAAGGTTCAATCTTCTCTGCCATTTAACACAATTCTTCTGGTTGTTTGTATAATGTTGTGGCTAAATGCCATAAAACATGCGAATAACAAGTTGCTTGCTTGTTGTTCTGCTACTGGCATTTTGTCTCTGACAATGAACCTACATTCTTTGCAATAGCTTTAAGATTTGTCTTTTTTCCTTTCGGTTCCATGAGGATCAAACTTTGTGGTATTGCTATTGAGCATGAAGATTGTGATGTTAATCAACTAGATATCCCGGGACCTTGTTTGACTCGTTTAACAGACTCCTGTAACAGACTCCTGGGCATTCTTTGTATGGAAGTGGTGGTCTTGCTCTATATCTGGACTAGCGTTGCAAAAAACGTATTAATGGATGATTAATCGTTCGATTAATAGTTTTTGGAAGTATGATGAGTATTGTCACGCCCCGAAATCCGGAATGTTCGGCACGTGACGTTATGCCGTCATAGAATCAGTCCATGACACCTTTTTAAATCATTATTAGCATTGGATGATGTCTTCTAACCCAATATATATATCCATGCATAAAATAACGAAACCCTAGTTTCGTTATCGTCTCAACGCTTCTATTAGGCAAATAAGCATATCATCATCCTCCTGTCGATGCCCTCTACATCATAATCATCATAACACCTCATATTTATGAAATAATAAGTATGATTTGGATCGAGAGGGGTTAGGTTACCTTTGAAGCGTATTTAACCCTAGTTTTACCTAGGGTTAAAGAATCCCTTAGAAACCCTAAGATCTTTGACACCCGAAGTCATCGTCCCGCTGCCCTGCCTTTTTCACCATCGTGTTCCTGCTGCTGTCACCGCCGGTGGCCGGAATGTGACCGGAATACGACCGGAATGTCGCCGGAAATGCTTCGTTAAGCCGTTTTAAAGCTCGTTTACGTACAAACTTCGACACCCATTACACCCGAGGTCATCAAAACACATCCTCTCCCTCTGCCACACGTTCTCACCGTTGCCCACCGGACTTTGGGCGGAACTTGGCCGGAAAAGCTCGTTAAGGCGTTTTAACGTTCGTTAAGTCCAAATCTCGAAACCAAAGGCACCCGAGCCTCACTCCCTTCATCATCCACCCGTCACCACCCCTCTGGACATGTTGGTGGCCGAAAAACATGGTCGGAATCTCTGGTTTCGTTGGAAAGTTATTATTTCATGGTTTATGCATGTTACCCTTGCGCATGGCTATGCTAATCTTCTCTGCATCGTTCCAGCTTATCAAACCATCCTTGATGAACGTCGGGAAGGTAGCAGCGGTGTCCAGGACTATGGTGACAAGACGACGAAGATAAACGCGATAACGACGAAAGGTACAGGGTATGCGCGCGGCTTCCTTCCTTGTCGCGGCTGTCTTCGGCTGTCCTCCTCACACATTGTCTTCCTCACGCGTTGATCATGGTGTGTCATACGGTGGAGCTACGTGGTTGTCGGAGTTGGTGGTTTCTTGGCCGAACAAGGCGGCGCACCGGGAGGAAAAAAGACAATACGCGCACAGGTTCCCTTCTTTTCTTTCCTACTGTGCGAATTTTTCCCCTTGTATATGCGAACATTTCTGTCATTTAAGGATGAAGAAGTCATGGTTGATGATGGCGTGGCGTTGGTGGTGGCATGATGGAGGCGGTCGGGCGAGTGCGGGTGTGAGTGCGACCGGTGCGCTTTGTGCGTGGTGAGTGGTGTGTGAAGTGGCTGGTGGGGTGCTGAAGAGGAAATGAAAATGGGAGGGAAGGGGTTTTCAAACTTTTTGGTCCTTCGTTATATTTTCGTCAGTCTATTTTTATCTCATTTTCGTAATAATAATCTTCCATTAATTAATTCGTGTCGATTTAATCGTATCAAAAACGTTAATATCGTATTCCTTTTAACGATATAACTTTTTGAGATTAAAGTTACGTTATAATATTATAACGTTGATTCGTTCATTATAAATAAACATGCGATCATAACGTCTCTCGAAAATTAATCATTGTCGATTTAATTATCCCAAATATTTTATAACAATATTTCGTTCAATGATCTCAAATTTTTAGGCTCAAACCTGTGTTTCAAATGTATAATAAGTTTAACGATGTAACGTTCATCGTTCATAAATTTTATTTAAACGTTCGTTACAAACACTTCGTGCGTATATTTTTAATCCAATATATATTTTTAAATTCGACAAATTGTTGGGTTATTACAAGTACTTTTTGGGAAATTGCTCGAATTAAGCGATCAAAGGATTAATCGGTGGATTAATCCTTATTTCTTTTTAATCTTCGTGTAATCGATGATTAATTGTTTATTAATTAATTCTTTTTAACCTAAATAAAAAAGAGTTGTTCAAGAGAAAAAAAAAGATACCCAGCCTAAATAGGTAACAAAACAACAAAACCTGAAAGAAAAAAAAACTTATGTAATTTTGCCGAACATGAGTTTTCTTTTCCCTAAGAATGCCTCTTATTTGTTTCTTCTTTATCTTCATCGAGTCTTTTTCTTCTAATGAAATTCTTTCTCTTTCTTTTATGTCATGGTATATTTTTGTATAGTGAAAAGTATTTATGTTAATATTCTTCAAAAGGTTATTGCAAAGAAATCATCCTTTAATATTTATATTCATAGTTTATGCTTATATAAATATTTTTATTAATAATATTATAAATCAAGTAAATTGTTTAATCGATTCAAAGGTATTTGATCCTGGACCGTTTGAATAATGAAACCGTTTTCTGTAACATTGATCTGGATAGGCTTGCACTATATGAATCATTTATTTGGTGCTTTATTGGAAGTTTCAGTACCTTGAAAATTATCAGAGATTCAAAATCTCAAGGGAGTGGCCGCTGCTAAATGGCAAGTTCTCATTGCTGGTTGACTGATAATGAAGCTCAGCAACTGGCGATATTCGATGAACAATCACAGGTGGTGCAATCGAATACACAAATGTGTGCTGTGAGCGGTCATTTACAAGAGGCGCACACAAGCTCTTCGGTTAGGTGACTTGTGACCATCAGATGTTTCTGATGCAGGATTGTATAACATCTACAAACTCTTACTCTTATCGTATAGAGCTGGTCAATGTATGTAATACCTCTCAATTTTGTCTCTCTTAATTTTGAAGTCACTGCAATAAGCTTGATCAGGATGGTTTCAGGTGTGTTTTGGATGTGAAAATTACAGTTGTCAAGGCGACTTGTCTACAGTAGCGTATATCCATCTGATGGTATGCATGATGTAGATATAATTTAGAGATCTATAAATCAGAGGTGCTACTTTGCTTATAACTAGTTGAAGTCGTTGGACGAAATTATCAAGATCAGATCGTCATGCCGAACGGCAATCAACTTGGTCCCTTGATTGCATCAATACAATGTAGAAAACAATGTTATCCTTGGAATAAACAACTTGAATGTCATTCTTTAGTGTTATGCTCTTTTGGCTAGGAAATGTATGCGTGAATGGGTCTGTGCTTGGATACTCGGTAAAAATGTGAGATTTGTTTCAAAACTCAACAAATAATAAAATGAGGATCTATTATTTCCTTCGTCCTATTAAAATTATAATATTACATAATAATTATATTATTTTATAAGTATTTTAAGGAGATTTATTGTTCATCTTAACAATACAATAAAATTACGTCAATGACTTATAGTTAAAGAACACAACTTAAATTATCATTAGTATTTTATTGACAACTTATATGTTATTAACAACACTTTTTTTTTCTCATTTTTGTTTTTATGAACCAAGAAATACTCCATCCGTCCCATAATACTTGTAATCGTTTGACCCGATATGAGAATTTATATGTGTATTGAATTTTTGAGAAATTTGATGAAGAAAGAATATTTTTTAGGAATAATGAGATTATTATGAGAGGAGATAATGAACATAATAAAACATGATTGATTTGATTCTTTTTTAAGATTAAAAATTAGGCAAATTGAGTAAAAATCCCCAATGAAACTTTTACTTATGTTTTGATTCCCATTTTGATTTGTGAACTATAAGCAAAAGCTCTATAAACTGCATATCATATTCGTGTGCACTGTAATTTTGTACATATGAACGGTAAAAAACGAAATGGAGATCAAAACATAAGGAAAATTAAAATGCTAAAAATTGATTATATATATATATTAGGATAAAATAATAGTGCATGTATTATGGGATAGAGGAAGCAGTTATAATTGTAGGCCAATCCTATCATGGGTTTAGGGAGTGTATTTTGATATAGATGTGTCTAACAATAAATAAACGATTGAAATTAAAACAATACAAATCAAGTATTAATCTAAAATATTATATTTAATTTTAATTATTTATTTTTTATTATTTAATATTAATTATTTATTTTTTATTAGATAAATCTATTATCACAGTAGGTCCACTGGGGAGGGCCGGAGGGGATGAGGCAGACGCTGGTGGGATAAGGTAAGGGGAGGAGCCGGATAGGGACGACCAGTAGCAAATACCGCATTGTGAAGCAAAGTGAAGCGCCGCCATCTCATCTGTCGTTGAAATTCACATTTTCTTTTCTCATCATTTCCTCCTCTGCGGCGAAAGAATGACAGTATCCGGCACTCTCCACTTCCCGGTGGCCGCTGCCTCCGCCGCCACCCCCCGCTGCGTCCTCCCCAGAATCAAACACCTCACGCCGACGCCGACACATACACACATCAAACAACGCCTCCGTCTAGCGGTGACCAGATCCACCACCATCAACAACAACGACGACGACGACGGGCAGGCTTCAACTTCCGCCATCGAACCAGCAGCAGCAACGGCAAAGGAAGAGGAACTGGCAAAGGGGAAACAAGCCGGCGAGGGAGACGGAGACGATGATGATGGTGCGAGGAAGGAGAAGGAGGGGTGGTGGTTATTGGAGGGAGTGGCGGAGGAGGTGAGGCAGATCCAGTGGCCACAATTCGCCAAGGTATTGGGCACCACTGGCGTCGTCCTCTACGTCATCGCCGGTTCCAGCGCCGTCTTGCTCACCGTTAATGCCCTTTTGGCCGAGCTTTCCGATCGCGTCTTCGCCGGCAAAGGCCTCCAGGATTTCTTCTCTGGCTGAGACAGGACCATGTCATCATGAAGGAAGATGGCAAATTATTGGCTTCTTTATCTGTCTGATATCATTTGTTGGTGCGGACTGTGGATACATGTAAGGGTTTTTCTGCTCGTGGTGACATTTTTCACCCTAGTGAGATTGAGATTGGGTTCGGGTATGAGATCATCAAGAAAGAGAGTCTCTTTGTTGTGTTTGAGCTTGTTCAAGCATTCTGTGACAAATAGATTGAAAACACACATGTATCATCGTAATGGAGTTGCAGTTTGCTGCATCAACTCAGGGACCTACTGCAGATACGCCATCTTAATGCGGCTATTCTTGGTCCATATTTTAATGTGACTTGTCCATTAAAACATGATTTGATTATGCTGCTTGTGGGAGGGTTGGCTTTCCCTAGCTATGGTTTATAAATTTCTCAATGGTAACTGTGAATACAAAATTCATCTCCTAGGGGTAAATACATAGGAGCAAGATGCTTGGAGCTATGCTATTTATTTGATTGAGCCATTTGCCATGCCTTGATCGTTAAGCAGCAAAGTTCAGGGTCCTATTTTGATGACTTATAGGGATGTACTCGAACTGAACAGTTCGCGAACTGTTCGAGTTCGACTCGACTTTACTCGAGTCCATTAGTCGAGTCAAACTTGGCAATGATTTCGGGTTTGATAGGTTCGACTCGAGTTCGCCTTATGTATTCACGCATAGGACCGAGTTCGTTCGAGTTCGACTTGAATCAATAAATTAACAACTATTACATAAGATAATATAGAATTTCAACCATAAAATTGTTCAGAGTCCTTGAACATTGATTGCATTGAGTTTATCAATTTACTTTTGATCTTAAAATTGTATATGGTTTATCATGTTTCTTATTGATTCATATTATAATGTTGATTCATAAGTTTGATAATATCTATTATGCATATATAATTCTACCTTTCATAAGTTTGTTAAGAGTCGTAGCTCGTAACAGTTGCTAGGCTTGCAGGCTGCTAATATGATCTTATATGTAGTATATTTTTTGTTTCATTGGTTCTGTAAACAGCTTGGTGGAGATCCTTGAATATGATTTTATGATCTTATTTTCTTATGTGTTCCTTATTTGTCGTTCATTGTTTCTCTTTTTTGAAGAATATTTTTATTTGTTGAGTAACAAGTTTCTATAATGTTTAGTGTGTACTTTAGTAGATATTTTTTATGATGAGTACATTAATGAGTATAAGTTATAAACAACACTTGAACTTTCGAGTATCATCGATAGAAATGGTTGGGTTCGACTAGGGCTTGACTCGATTCGGTATTCGATAAACTACTCGAAGTGTAGTTCGAAACTCGACGAGACAGACTCGAATTCGGTTGAGCTCGAGTTTTTCACTAGTGCTCGAGATCGACTGATGTTCGACTCGAAATAAAAAGTCAAAGTTTGAGATGGAATTCGTTGACATTCGATTCGGTTCAGTTCGTGTACAACCCTAATGACTTAGGACTTCCACATTGCCACATTGGATGTTGCCTTCAAACACAAAATGAAGTAAGAACATTCATCTCACTTTAGTGTATGGTGCAATTACGATGCTCTGCTGTTCAGGTTCGGACCAGTTCCATGGAGACTGCAGGTTCTGCTGTGCAAATCAAACCTGTTGTACATTTGGTTAGCTCAGAACTCCATCTTTAGGTTGAGAAACTGAGAATTAATTGCAACTTCGATGCTTATTTTCACCTTAGCTTCTTTATTCTTGACAACAGAAAGAATACGTGTAATGGACCTGATGGCAGTTGGATTCTTGCATACTGCAACTTTATCAAGTTTTCTCTAGGCTAAAAGCCTAAAAGTTGCATTGTTCCTGTACTCATATCTGGCATATCACTAGTGTTATTTTTTTTTTCCAGATGATTATCCCTAGTGTTTGACTGTCTTCAAACATATGTATGTGAGTTCTGCTGATTATACCCCTGTACATTGGGTGGAAAGTCATGCCCTCCTGTATCTGTATATGCATGTGAAGGATATAGATACTGGAATATGTGCATACCATGAAAGTGAGGACACTTTTTCACAAAATCTGTATGTTTATCTTTCTTGTTCGATTTTTATACTTTAGATTTATGTTTGTTATCTTACAGTTTTTCCTCATGGTTTCAAGTGAATGGATAGGTCCATGGAGCAGTATTCTTGAAATGTTCGTGATGGATCGGTCAGTGTCCTTGGGTTCTGTCAACCAGTTTCAAACCTTATCTTTGATGCAGATATAGTCTTTTGAGTTCAGGAGAACTACAAAAAAGGTGAGTGCACTGCTTACAAAGGCTAACCATCTATGTCTAGAATTTTGGACGAACTGCAACGGAGAAGTCTGCTATTTGATACGTCCAAATCATGCTTTAGATTTTGGTGCCTTCTGATGCTGTTTTCATGATTTTCATTCATCTGCTATTTGCTGGAAGGACAGTTACACATTTTTTATGTGTCTTAGGAACTCTCCTTTGAAAATCCTGCCTCGGACGTGCCAAGTCAGATGCACCTCTTGCACCTCAATAATAAGTTTTGGGTGCGCCTTCGGCCATGGGATATAAAATGCCATGAATAGGAACCTAGTTAGTGTTATTCTTGCCTCATCAACGGTCACTGAATTGGAGAACCAAACTTCTATAGTTGTGCCATACAGGATATATATAAAATGCCACCAGATATCAGCTTAGAGATTTTCAAGTTAATAACAACCTAGTAGCTTTTTAAGAACTGGCATTATTCTAGGCATGGGCTCTCATGGGAGAACATAAATGACTATTACATCATAATGATACGCTTCAAGGATCTGAACTAGCCATCCCACGGTTGAGCTTCACCTTTGCTTGAGCAGCAGCCCCAGCATCTTCTTTCTGCTCACTGAATGGCTTGTAACCATCACCTGGTCCATGTCCGAATTCCGGCTTGAAACCATATCCCTCCCCATATCCGAACTTTGGCACATAGCCTCCCCCATAGCCTCTCCCATAGCCAAACTCAGGTTTATACCCATGACCATAACCATGTCCATAACCTGGCTTGAAGAAAGGATACTCATGACCATAGTCATAGCCATAGCCTGGCTTGAAATATGGAGACTCATGGCCGTAGCCGTAGCCATAACCATACCCAGCTTTGGAGTATGGGGATTCATGACCATATTCACGACCGTAGCCTGGACCTTGGCCTATGAAATTCTTTTCCTTCTTCAGCACTTCTCCTTGTGTGCTGAGGAACAATAAGGCCAGAAGGAGGAAGGAGCTAATGGTCAAGCGGAATGATTTGATTGCTTTGTCCATATTTTTTCTCAAGGGCGAGTGCTTGCGTGCTTGTAGTTTGTATGAGTAGATTGAGGAAGATGTTCTTCCAATTTATAGGCTACATTTGAGGTGAGACTTCAACTGTTGTGACCTTAAATGGAGCCAAGTAGTCATTATGGTCTGCAGTGCATTCCCTTCCAGTTATAGCTGCAGCTATATCAAGAATCTCTATTGGCCAACAGTATGAATTAAGACACTCTATGTTGTTTTTCATAGAATTTTTAAGAGAAGGTATGGTAGGGCATGCTGAACCACAATATTCTCATGCATCAGTGTCATTACGTTTACTAGGAATCTACCATAAAGAGCCATATGCGAATGCATGCTGAGATTTGGTGTATTGAAAACAGGAGTTAGAACGAATGAAAAAGGATGAGAGCTTATTTCATTATTTTCATTGCATGTCTGCTGTATAACACAAGGATGAATGTGAGATTGCCCTTCGAGGCTTCGACAATCAGCCTTTTCAACCTAATCTATCAATGACATAGGTAGAGCAGTATTTCTTCTCCTACTAGTCCCATATATTTTAAGAATAGATTTAACCGATGCTTTCCTTCTCAGTTTCTCACCATTTTCTCATGAATCTGTCATGAGTAGTTGGTAATTTCAAAGTGTCTTTCTATTTTAAGTGATGCATTAGGTACTATGCTACATCAAATTGATGAAACATTTTTGGGTACCTGTCAGATGTGTTTCAATGGAGCTCTGCTGAGTGGCCTTCCTATATACAGTATGTAACTAAAATTTCTGACAGGATCTTGTGCTGGTCGTCAACAGCGATTGGTGGCTCATCAGGATGCTCAGGGATTCGCAAGATCTGCAACTGCCATTCAGGCTCCTAGATCTCATTGCTATTCAGGGAGTATTCTACAATTGCAGCGATGACTAATTTTGAAGGACGGATGCTGTAACTATGGTCTGATTTCGGGTTTACGAATGATTTGGTATCTTGTGTGGGAACTTCTACCCTGAAGCGTTTGAGAAGTTGGGTGAATGAATTCAGGTTTATGAATGATTCTCTTGTCGTTTGCTGTTTATGATTAAGTTGGGTGAATCATGTCCAGCAAAATCGAGTGTTTAACTATTTTTCTTGTTTTTTTCAGTGTCATAGATATTAATCAGAATTTAGTACAACAGCCTTGCAAAGGCTTGACCATTGGACTCTCAAAAGGCATAAGCACAACAAACATCTATTCGTCTAAAACATGCATGGACAAACAGTGCCGAAAGATATGCGTCGTATGACAGGGCAGTTATAAGGACGGGATCTGGAAAGGAGGAGACTGCTAGAGAAAACCAAGACGGGAATGATATCATGCTGAATAGAAGCTCGCATAGTGTATGCAAAAACTGTGAGAATTCCATCGTTGTTGATGACAAAAGCAAGCCATTTGTTCCTCTGACTCTGAGACAGCTTCAGCTTCATCGGCTACATCGTCATGCTAGCTAGCACTCTTGCCCATACTCCATGGTGATACTTGCAGCATAAACGTCTGCATGATTTACTGGGAAGGGTCAATCCCCTATTATAATACTACCATGGAAAGATTGTTTCTGGACGTCTTTGGAAAGTCTTTAGTCACAGTTTGTTTAGGTCGGTTAATGCATGTCTCGTATTTACAATCAAGTCTATACTTCATCAGTCAATTTTTTATTTTTATTTTAAGTCTATACTTCATCAGTTATATTTTGCACACAACCAATGGGTTTATTGATATTGTTGTATATTGTCAGTGAAAATAATAGCTGAGTGAATTGAGAGGGAGGAAAGTTCTTGATTTGCAGAAGGAAAAAGGAGGAGTTATTTTAAAATTCCCAATGAGTTTGAAAAACAATTTTATTTTTTTTGAGATAAATTCACACTTTATTCCCTATCTTCAATTCATTTTTCATCTTACTCATTCCATTTTCATTTCCAATTCAAAACAGAGTAACAGTTTCATTTCCTCCTTCTAAAACACTGTGCTAGAATATCGGATTCTCCATCTTGCCCACGCTGCCACCCTCGTCTTCGTCACCTTGTCCATGCTGTCACCTTCGCTTTCATCTCCTCTCTATCTTTCTCTCTCCTTCTCGTACTCATCATCCAACTCAATTTCTCCATCCCGTCATCTCCCGTCTTCGTCTCCTTCCTTATCGATTTCAAACCCTAAATCCAAATGGGAAGAGAGAGGCGTGGCAAACAAATCGAAATGATTTCATCTCCCATAACCCGAAGCCAAATTAGGAAGGGGTTCATAATTTCTTCTTAAACTCGTAGAAAGACGAAGGTTATCCGAAGACAGACTGTGGCAATTTTTTCTCCATCGATTCAAACAAATGACCAAACTCTGACGTCATCTAGTTCGAAATCAAAGGTGAGACGACGACCCCCTGACCTCCAATGCAGATGCTCGTTGTCGTTATTTCACAAACACATGGTGGAGTTGAATAAGGTTATATCTAATATTTGTCTAAAAAAGTTGAAGATGTCCCCTTTTTTTTCATTTTTTGTATACGCCTAGGTTACTAGCGAGTTCACCTACATTGAAAGGTTTGCTTGCTAAGTTTAGTTTAGATCCAACTGGGATGGTTATTGGATTGAGTGATACCTTTGTTTCATTGAAAAAGAAACATGTATCTGTCATTGTGGGGCTACGGAAACACGATTTAAGAGTACATTTGAGAGGGATTTGTGAGAGTGAAACGTTTACGAGGTTATTCAATGACTCGGAGAAAAAAAACCGAGAGAAAATTATTATATAATATGTTATTTGAACTTGTTGCCACCGAGGATGAGGAGAGAGCGAAGGATTTTGTAAGAGTTTTCGTATTGTACGTAAGTAATTGCATCTTGTTTTCAAAGTCTAGTAGATACATGCATAGGTCGCTCTTTGTCTATGTTGATGATATTGATCGCCTCTGGGAATTCGCTTGGGGGTCTGCCAATTACGATTACTTGATTGAGTCCATAGCGAAGTTTCAAACGATGGAAAAAAAGTTGCCAAAGAGGGAAAAAAAAAGAAGGATCTGTCGTGAAGTCTTTCTATCTTGATGGATGCGTGTTTGCTTTTTTGATAAGTGTTCCACTTCTATCTCGTCTTCATATCTTCCAACTTTCATTTTATGTTTATGTTATGTACTAATAAAATACTTAAGTTTAACTTGTTGTTAGGTTTGGGCTTACGAACACTTAGAGGGTACAATGTTAAATCCATCTAACCTTGTAAGGTTAGCACGAATGTTCCGGTGGGAGGATAAAAAAGCTCCATCCAGTCTTGATGCCACACTCCACATTCTTGCCAACGTAAAGGAGTCCCAAATTGTGCATTTTGTGACATCAAATTATGAGAAAGCATTGCTATTGAGCCATGAAATTCCAAACGATCATGAAAAGGTTTGTTTACTGCAATATATGATTGTGTGTTTGTTAAACTTAATTGTGTTGTCTTCAATTTTTTGTTGGTATACTACATTCTGTTTAAGGATAATTTTTTTTTTGCAGGCCACTGGATTAACAACGTGTTTAGATTTATTGAAGAAGGACTTCACCAAGGTGCCAAAGCCAAAAATCAGACGAAGACAAAGAAAACGAAGCAAAGTTGGTTTGATTTGTTTGAAATGAAGGATGAGAGGGAAGATGTTTCGGATTATCAAGGATTAAAAGATGATTGTTAAAGAGATAGGGTGAGGGCATGGGATGACCATAGAGGGTTTGATCTTGACTACATTGTTCGGGAAAGTGTTCAGAAAATTAATGAAATGAGTCTCTGTGAAGATTATGTAGGTGAGATGAAGAAAAATGATAAAGATGGAGATGAAATGAAGCTACCTGTGAATGATGAGGACGATAAAAAGAAGGATGAGGCAGGGATTGACAATGAGAAGCATGATGTCGAGGTTGGGAGTGTTAAGGAAGGTAGCAAGGCTGAGGTTGAGAGTAAAAGGGAAGATGAGAAGGATGTGGCTGGGAGTGAAAGGGATGGTAGCAAGGATGAGAGTAAAAGAGACGATGTTGTTGAGGCTGAGGTTGAGAAGGATGTTGATGGGAGTGATAGAGACGATGTTGCTGAGACTGAGGTTGAGAAGGATGTCGATGGGAGTGATAGAGACGATATTGCTGGCAAGCTTGCCATGACACTCTTCGTACCTCCTACTGCAGCGAATGAGGGCATTGAAGAGATGCTTTGTGAGGAAAATGAGGGGAATGATAAGAAAGATGAGGAGAATGAGGAGAATGAAGATGAAGACAGTGATGCTATGGCCAACGATGATGAGAGAATAGTCGATGTTGTGAAGAAACGAACAAAGAAAGGTCGTAAGAAGCGAAAATCTTTCAATCGAGTCACACCACCGAAGCAATAGAAGAAACTAAAGGTTGAGGAGATGTTTTGTGGCGAACTTCTTCTGAAAGATCCAAACGATCGATTCTAGTTGCAACGGTTTGTCAAGGTAGTTGATAAGAGGTAAATAAATGATACTTATCTTCTTTCTTGTCTATTATAACTCGACTATAGCTTGGAACCAGTTCCTATTTCTTTCTACTGACTTACTGACTCGAATATTTATTTTCTAAGTGTCGTAGTTTGATCACAAGATGGCGAATCCGAATTGGAGGGATCTGCAATCCTATGCTTGTTGCATAACCAGGCTCTTTGTGGAAATGTCATCAATTCCTATTTGACGACATTGTGTGAAGGAGGTGATTTCGTCTTTTGGCGTACAGAGCTTGTGGTATGTGTCGTACTATAATATTGTGTCTTTGTTTTGAATTCACTCCTCCGTATTAATATAGGCTGTTTATATCTCTTTTTTCTCCCTAACAGGATCATATAGCAAAGGTCATGACTGACCCAAAGAGGACACCAAAAACAAATAATTTTGCCGTCTTTGTGACTGGACTGAAGGGTAGTTATAAGGTTTAGATGGAACGAGTCAACAAGGCCAAGTTCTTATCTTCTCAATATGTATTCTACCCACTATGCAACGACACAAGGTGGTATTGGTCTCTCTTAGTTGTGGATGTCAATGCTAGGACAATTAAGCATTACAACTCGATGTGAAAAAAAACTAAACGCATAATCGAATCCTTGATGAGTAGCTTTCAAGCTATTTTGATTATAGATTTCTATTGATTTTTACCTACAATTGCTTTGTATTTGACAAGCAAACTTCATTATAAACTACATTAATGTGGTTTATGAGGTTGACTTTAGTAAAGTTAAGCTCCAATACATGAAGGATTGTCGTCAACAAGAAGGCGGTGTAGATTGTGGTGTTTTTTGGTGTATGTGGGTTGAATGCTTTGTGAAGCATATGTGGCCACGTTCTTGTACGGTTGATATGGGGTTGAAGCGGATAGAGATCACACTGTCCTTGTTGCAAGACACCCGTTGTGTTTGGGGTGCGAAATCAAAGAAGTGATTTGCCTCAATCTGCCTGACTTGTGAAACCTTTTGTGTGACCTAAGACAAGTATAATTGAACCAATTTTTGCAGTATATATCAATGTTGTTAATGTATTTTACAAGTGGTATTGAAACTTGTTCTGAATGTATGGCAAAGATCTGTTTTATACTGTATTTACATATCAATGTTGTGATCCGTATGAATTTCATACTGCATTTGGACTTACCTGTACTGCATTCTTCTTTCTTATACTGCATTTCAGTTATTTTAATCTATGTAATAGACAAGGTATACTGCAAGTAGTTCATCATATGTACTGTGTAGTTCATACCTTTGTCTAAAGATCATAGCTTATTCATATTGGAACTAAGAAATATCCAAAGTATTACTATGTAGTTCATATCAATATAATAAGTATTTCATATCAATATACCAAGTAGTTTGGATCAACATACTAAGTAGTCCATATCAACATGTGTAATAGTAATATGTATCAACATATCAAATATAAAGATGTATGAACCAAAGTTTTTCTTACACTAAGATGTATCAATATATGTAATACCCAGAGATATACTATGTCCTAAGTTCTTGTAATACTCCATAATGTATCAACATATGTAATACCGAGATATACGAAATCCTATGTTTTTGTAATACTCCATGAATACTCAAAATATTTTCTTACAATACTATTAGAATACCATGATTCAATTATTAGAATCTATACTGCAATAGTCTTAATGTATTTTTTAATACTTTTTATTTTATTATAGATCTTTGTCTATATACTACAGTAGTCTTCCTTCATACTAAATAAAATTTTATTTATACTGTAACACTCTTAGTGTAGTCTTTAATGCTGTAATACCCTAAGGAAATGCTTAAATGGTTTGATAGTACTACCTATACCAACAAGGTGCACCTTTCTTTTCGGTAGCCCATCACTTT
>JAOVYX010021795.1:0-15331 GCA_035668315.1 Drosera spatulata
AAATTTTAACATATAGATGAATGATCAAGATTAAAACAGGATAATTTAATCTCAACCCTCCATCTCAATTGTTTTAATCTGAGTCATTGTTTCATTCCTTGACACACGACGTGTCAAGACACACAATCCCTAAACCCTATATATATATCGAAAATATGTAGCTGATTTAAAATCAATCATACTATCTGATTTTATACGATTAAAGGAGAGATTCCTGTAAATATTCTGTAACAGTGATTCTATGAAACAGAATCTTGTTAGGAATCTTTCGTTTTATGGTATAAAATCAGCTAACATGACTGATTTTAAATTAACCCCATAAATCTATCTATATATATAATACTTCATCCCGTATTAGATGCAACCATTTGATATGATACGAAGTTTTGTGCGTGTATTGAATTTTTGTGAAATTTGATGCAGAAAAAATATTTTTTAGTGATAGTAGAGGTTATTGTAACAATTGATAGAGGACATAATGGAGGTACTATGCCATACAGGGATTGTTATGTTATTTTTGTACGGAAAAAGTATATCAAATATGAGAATATTATAATTAAATTGGGATTGTTCAATAAAGGTGTTGTATGTATAGTGGGATGGAAGGAGTTATATATAGTTAGAGTTGACTGGGACAATAATAATTATAAGACAAAATAATATTTAACCCTCTCAATTATCATCCAATTGTATTTTACCCCTAAATTATAAAAATAGCCAACCTCAAGTTTTGACAAACCTTGATATTTTACAGATGACCCCTTGATAGTATATATATATATATTATTTTATTGAGAAAACCTCCCTCGATAGGGACATATGTTTATTTTTAAAATTAAGGATGTTCAAAAAATCAAAAATTCAGGGGTTATATGCTATATTTTCTAATTATAAAAATATATGTGATGAAGATTATTTGATTGTGATATTTCATTCGTCCCAGATAAATAACGATTACACGTACTTCGACATATTTTATTCTTATCCTTAACTATATCAGAAAATCTTAAATTGAGTCAAAATTAAAATTCATAACTTAATTTATCATTATTATCTCATAATATCTTTTAAAAAACTTGATCAAATTAAATTAAATATTGAAATGTATATAAAAATAATATATTTAAGACGGAAGGAGTATATGGTGGAAAAAATCGATTTAAAATATCTATGGTCCTTTTGGTTTGGGAAAAAAACGATCTACCAATATACCAACCCCTCTAAACATGAATGCATAATCAGATCAAGAGAGATGATCTTTGATATATTTATTATTATAATTAAATATTAAAAACTATTTTTAACATTAATTATAAAACTGTTACTCCAATGTTTAGTTATATTTTATACCATAATGATTATATTTGAGCAAATTTCTCTCGATCTCGTCTTTTTATTTATTTATTTATTTAAGTATAATTTAAACGTCGACGTTGTTTTCTATAAACTTCTTTTCAAAATTTTATACACATCATAAATTTTTCAAAATTATACCAATTTTTTGTTAAATATTTTATCCTTATATTCTATTAAGTTTTTTTCAAGCATATTTTTGTATGTTTCTTTATTAGATAAATAAATTTATAACCTTCATAATTTTTTAAAATTGAAAAAACTTAAAAAATAGTCATAATTGATGATGTGATAAGGATAGTCACATCAATCTTTGATTCCAAATGAAAATCATTTTTAGCTAAATTCTATTTTAACATCATTTTTCATTCATGATCAAAACATTGTTTTTTCATTTTTATTTCAAATTATAAATATAACATTATATGTGACTCATGGTTGGACTTGTTCTTACTAGACAATAAGTTCGAAGCTACCATACACTTGAAAGGAAAGGCTCACATCTCACTAGATGACAAACTCGTCAAAGAAATCGAAGCAACATATCAAAAAACCGAAGTATGAACATGTAACCATTACTTAACCCTTCCGTCCTAATTTTTCCAGACCCAAAATACTTAACATAACGCTAAAAGCTCCTATTCCATGCTGTATAAATTCAAGTTCCTGGCATTGAGCCGCTTTTCGATTGTTAATGGAGATAATTGACTTCTAGATCAAATCCTCATTAAAAAAAAAAAAAAAAAACATGAATGTGCAATGTTTGTGGCCATTCATGGCTTAGCACCTAATTCAAACAATAACCAAAGAGCTTTCCCGTAATACGCCGGCCAATCCTCGCTATCGGAGTTACCATGAATTGTTTTACCGGTTCAAAACTGAGTCCACAGATCAACAATAGTTCGTTTAGTGTGTTTTGATTGCACACACCCTAGAAAATTTTCCAGCAACTCATTCATCCCACCATTACTTTACATCAAGCACTCATCCCAGCATTACTCCACGGCTTAACTACGAAGTTCTAAGTGATGAGTCAGCGAAAAGAAACATGCATCTTATTGATATAGAAAGGAATATCAAACCGTTTAAGTATTTTCTTGGAATATTACATTCGAGGACGAATTAATGGCATGATCACAGCTTTATTTGGTTATATGCTCTACGTATACCACACAGGTCTACTAAAGTACTCCGACTAATCAATTGCAAGAGACAAATATCAAACATTTCGTTGATCGCGAATAATAGAAAACACAGTTTTCCTTTTCGGGCATATAACTCTACCATGAGTACAAGCACCTCGAAGTAAACCACTATTTGCTTCGAGCAGATATCGAACCATAATGACGACACCGTACAAGCCCACATTTCGTTTCGCATACCATAATGACGACACGGTTCAAGCACCTATGGCAATGACAATCATGCTTAATCTTTGCAGAAAAAAAATTGATACCGTACACACTGACACGCCAATGACAATCATCAACCCACGTCATAGAACAAGATATCGTGATTATAACACGGTGCATTGGCAGGTCAAGAAGTAATCAAGGAAATAATGATTGTTTTCACAGTGACACACATCGTATACAATAATACAGAGAAGAAGTAGTACAAGATCGGGTGTCATTCGAACGATATATCAGACAACGATAACAACAGGGGACAAAATAGATGAAAGGACGCACAATGCAAGTTTGATGAATGCATAAGGCGGTGGTGTTATCCGGATTTTCTATCCCTTTATATTATCAACTGAAATATACACCCGTAACTGACATTAATCTTCTGAGGTTTCTGAGATGTAGTTACAGGATCAGCTGGAACTATTGAGTTGTAGTGGCTGGTTGGAACTCGCTCCAACAACGTACTGGAGGCTGATCTCCGCGGGGATTGCTTCAGATTTCTCATCCTCAAAGGGCACTTGAAATGCTAATGACCGGTAAAAACAAACTTCGTCTTCCTTGCAATAGTAAACCTGAAAGGTCGTCGAAGTTCATTGGTTTAGACAATATATATTGGTCCAAGGACATCTGAAATGAACATCATACTCCTTTTTCAAGTGATAAAAATTTGTGAGCATATTCCAATAGGTGCTTCTTTCATTAAGTCGTGGACGGCAAGTTGCCACTAGCATAGTAGGCGTGGGGTTTATGAGCCATTTTAAGTCCAAGACACAAGCAATTCATTTCAGAGTTCACCTATAATCGCCGACGACGATGGCGGCGGGGAGGGGTTTTGAGGGTTTTAGAAAAGTATGGAAGAATGAATCATACGGAATGATGTGCCTGTGTGTTTCGTCTTGTCTTTCAACTCTAGGGTCTCCTTGTTGCGAGTCCAGAATTAGACGGGATAATTAAAAACACGTTTCGTTTTAAAATAAATATCACCGATTATATTTTCAATTATTCAATGTTATCTTCGTGCTATAAATATTATAATTTTTTTGTGTATTATTCAGCACGATTACAATACGACACAATTTAAATTTTCTATTGACCTACAATTATAATACGTAACGTTTATTATTATTAATGTTTCAAGATATTTTCTTAAAAAATAACGTTTGATTGTTCCGCAACATCAGTCAACCTTCTATTGTCACGCGTGTTCTGTCAAAATAATGTAATTTTTTTGGAACGGAGAGATCATATATTTTAAGGACGTTCATTATTCGTCTTAACGACGTAAAAAATCACTCCAAGATTGAAGTATATAACTTGAACAATCATTAGTATTTCGTGATAATTTTATAAAAAATGATGTTGGATCGTAACGTAATGCAAGTCAAAATTTGCTTCGACAACCCCCTCCCCCCTCAAACTGCTAAATTATGAATAGATCATATTTTTAAAATTTATTTATTAAAAAATCATCTCTAATTTATTAATTATCATTTGTTTTTTTTCTTGTAAAAAAATCGAACCGTTTCTTTTTAATTACCTCCACAATCTATTTCATATCTTTCCAAAACCTTATTGATTTTACCTAATGAGTCATCTATTTCTCCTCAATCCTCTCTACCCAAAACCATCGGTTCTCTATTCTCTTCACCTTTCTACTTCTATCCAATAATCATAATTGTGCTACATCAAAGTCACCTTTATCATTACTCTCAATCACAATCATTATAATTATTGACATCATTTTCAACTCGCCATAGATGATTATGTCATTGGTGTTGACGCTTTGTGTACGTCGTGGGAGGGTATGTCATGGAATGGAGACAAACAATGAGTCACACTGTGTACTCTGCGTGGCGCACTGTATTGCTTCTCAACGATGAGGAACAATGGGACGCACTATGTTTGGGGTGCATCATGTTCGATCTATGAATGAGGCACTATTTTCACAACAACGAAGGCCATGACGGACAACGGAGACCCAACGATGGGTCGCACTATCTACTCTACGTGACGCATTGTTTGCTCCACAATAATGATGGCGACAATGCACAATACAGTTGAACTGTTTTTGCATTTCTGACGTCTGCTTGTCCATGCTTTTGCACTTCTAACGAATTGTTTTCGAACAACCAACGGATTATTCTTGGCCGGATGGCATACAGAAAAACAAGATTAAACGGGACATGGTCAGAGCAAAATGGGAGAGAAAGAATTTGAGAATGGTGGCGCTATTTACTGGTCAAAGAAGGATAATAGAGGATGATTGATTTTGTCGATTTGGAGAGCAATTTCTCAATTTGGACAATTATATTTGGGTTTGATTTTAGGAATAATTTGATTTTTTTTGTAGGTGTCTAATTAGTAAAAAAGATAATGGGTTATGATCAATTGATAAATAATTTAGATTTTAATGACTAATTGATAATTTCATCATTAGATTATTAATCCCGAAATGATTAGTTTTGGAATTATTTTTTTATGTTGTGTTAATTTTGGATGAAATAAATAGTGGCAACCTTCATCTTTCACTAGTTAATCTCCCATATGGGGGGTTCAATTAATCAGTTGAAACTATTTAACCTTCCTTCAAAATTCACAATATATCCAAATAAACATGGGATAAGAAATTAAATGAGAATATTAGTCATCCATTTACATCTTATTATAAGGTTCACTTCGACGTGAAAAGAAAGAAACGAAAGAGAACATGAAAAAATTTTCCTCGCACTGCTTGCGAGTTTTTAGAGTAAAGAAAAGAAAAGAAAAGGGAAGAAAATAAGATATTTTTCTCTCTAAATTTTCTTATCAAAAATAAAAAGATTTGAAAGGAAAAAAATTTGATTAAGAAAAAAACTCTTGAACTTTCATTACTAACCTTTCCTCTCCTTTTATCAAATATTTAATACACTCAATAGTTACATGGGTAAAATAATAATTTTCACTAAATAATATTTTCTCTTCTTTTCTTCCTTATTCACAACCAAACCAAAGGAAACCATCATTTTCTATTCTTTTCTATTCTTTCGTATTCCATCATTTTAATTTATTATTTTTCTTTGCTTCAAATTCACATGCAAAGCGTTTGTCCCAAAAAAAGAAAAAAAAACCTTTATGTTAAAGGTGAAAGTCAAGCGAGGTTAACTCAGGACATAATCATTTATGTTTCTTGTTTTTGTTTTCCTTTTAGCCAACAGATTAAAAAATTTGTTTATTTTTTATTTTAGTTTTTAAAAGTATTAACGAAAATAGAAAATCATAAATGAGAAATTTTAATCAGAAGGCAGCAATCAACCCCAAAAGCCTAGAACTATTCCTGATTAAACTTTCACTTAAACTCAAACACTATAACCAACTATACACAAAATAAAATGTAGCATTTAGAGCATAAAAAAAGGGGAAAGGAATATACTGCTAGCATCGCACAAGCTTGTGTGATGCTAGCAGGTTTTAAAAATTGATCTCAACAATTCAGATACAAAAATCGAAAATGAAAAGCCTCAATTTAATTGAAATTCATCATAACAAAATCAAAGAAAAATAAAAATAGATGTCTAACACGAATCGAACGACTGTCCCAAACCACTACCAAGCCATTATATCTTGATTCCGTTTCAACATCACTGGTTTCGATCAACCAATTGATTCCAACCGTCAAAACCAGTCGTTCGGAAGAAAAATCGTCCAACAATATAACCAATCAACCGTTTTTTTTTTTTTCTTTTTTTTTTTTTTTGCTTTCTTGATTTAGGGCTATTCATGTTGAAACAAAAAATTAGGTTCCATCTATTGACAATGAGTCATTGTTGATTAAAAAATTAGAATTCATCAACCAATTAAGCATTGTTGAATCAATTTTGATTTGTATATATTTAATTTTGGATTTGATTTGGTGGTTCTGTTTGTGTTTGGGGTGGCATTGGATGGATGGTTTAAGGGTTGGGGTATTGGATGGGTGCTTTAAGGATTGGGGTTTGATCATGTGTGTGGTGTTGATTGTGATTTTGGGGAATATTTTCGGGTGTCTTGTGTTCTTTCGATTTGTTCGTATCTGGGATGAGAAAAATGGTTGAGTTATATAACACACTTGATTTTTTTTTGTTTTGTTTTCTTTTGTTTTGTTTGATGAAGACAGGTTAAATCAAGATCCTTCATTTTCGATTCTTAAATCACACAAGCTTGTGTGATGCTAACAGTAGATTCCCCTTCCCCTAAAAGAAAATAATACATTGTCAAGCTCTTCAAAGGCATGTCTATTAGGATTCATTCATAGTTGTAAATAGCATTACCAAGCCCCACAAAGAGGTTAACGCCATGGCCTCGTTGAGAATATAGTTTGAAAGAGCAAAGGAGAAAAGGGTATATCACCACACCCGGCGAAGGCATCTAGGCCTCATAGTTGATTAACTGATTTAATCTACAAATGTAATGTTACTCAGATAACAACACAAAATGCTCAAAACAAGATGATGTGGTCGCCGTGACAATACCAAGCAAAACTACTCTATTTGGATCATGTAACAACGAGTAGCGATGATGAAATGATCAAACCAGATCAATGCATATCGAAACTATTAATAACTATGAATCACAATTGCACTACAAAAGCATCAACCTTAATCAAGATTGCAATCAAGAAAAAAAAAACAAAACACAACTAATCCAAATAATTTTTCTGAAGAATGAAGCAAATATATGAGACAAGCAATTATTAGCAAAGACAACTATAACTACAAGCATCACAACCACAAAAAAAAGAAAAAACAAAACCACAAAAAAGACGACTATAACTACAAGCATCCTGATTAAACTTTCACCTGAACATCTACTCTAAAACCAACTATTCGTGGCACTCAATATCAAACTCTCTCCATTCCATAATATAGACAATAGAGGGTCACGTGAACAAAAAAAGTTCATCGTATTACGAATGATTCGCGGGATGATCAAACAATGTTTTTTTTTATAAATTTATCATGAAATATGAAAGATAATATAAGATACAAACTATAACCCTAGACCGAAATAAAATTCATACCATATCATTTACATACAAAAAATAATGCATCGAAATACATAATGAATAGTGTGGTTACTACATAATGTTGCTATGGAACGAAGAGAATATAACTTAAAAGAGCCTAGAAAAAAAAGAAAACATCACACACCCACCAAAGGCATCACTGCTAAGCTTCATTAATAGTTGCGTAGAGAAGCATCATATCCGGGCAAAGGGGTCAGTATCAGGCCTCTTTTAAAGCCTAACGTTGGCATCAAAACCATACACAACAGTAGATATCAAATATAGCTTCAAAGAGCAAAAAAGAGAAGATTGCATCACCAAGATAATGATCAAATCAGAGAACACAAAAAGGTCATCAGTGCTATTGCCTCATAGTTGTTAAACTGATCTAGTCCACAAAGATAATGATCAAATCAGAAAACACCACAAAAAGATCAAATATGAAGATACAGTCGCAGTAAAAACAAAAAGCATAGCTACTCTATTTGGATTACATAGCAGCAGAAGGATCAAATCAGATCAACACAAGTGCAAAATGCTAATAACTACGAATCACGAACAACAAAAGGTAGCAATCTCAAACTTAAGATTGCAATCAACAAAATTACCATACACAACTAATCCTAATAAATATAGACGACTACAACTACAAGCATCACAAGCACAAAACAAAATGCAAAAATCTTTATCAAGACACCGTTCTAAACCAAAACCCCGCATAACATTTTTAGACAATGAAAGTATTCTAACAAACAACCAAAGCTGATTAAAAAATAAGACATGTTCATAAGTAGAAGCATCACCGACACACAAGAGAAGGCAAAACTCTCTAGCAATAAGGCAAGCAGCACCAGATTTTTCACAACTGAAATTGAACAATTTCAAGAAACTGATACAAATCTGATCAAACAAACAATACCTATTGAAAACAGTTCTCAACAAAGCCTATTGACCAAAAGATATAAATCTCAATAAAGACAACTATCGACCAAAAGCCTATAATAGATCTCACTCGTAACCTAAAGAGTAGAAGAAAGTCTAAAAAAAAACTTATGGACAACATACCAGTAGAAAAGCTATTTCTTTGGTTTTGTATTTAGCAAGGTTAAGTTTGCTCAACCTTCCATTAATCTCAATCAACTGAGAAGTGGGTCGAATCGAGCTAAAACAACCGGTCCTAATGCTACAAGTTAGAAAACACTGAACCAACTGCCATGAATACTAACATAGGAGCAACTGAAAAATGGGTCGAATTGGAGTTTCTCCATGATTACTAACCCAAATTCTGATTGGTTGTGAACAGCTTATTAGCCTAGAAGTCATCTGAATCTAACATATGAGCAACCTGATATCATCGAGGCCTCACCAGTTGTTGAGCTGATTTAATTTACAAATTTAATGATAGAATCAGATAACATCACAAAATGCTAAAGTAAGATGATGTCGTCGCACTGACAACACCAAACATAGCTACTCGATTTGGATCACACAACAACCAGTATCATGACAAAATGATTAAATCAGACCAATGCATATCAAAACTGTTAATAACTACGAATCACAAATACACGACAAAAGGCAGCAACCTCAATCAAGATTGCAATCAAAAGAAAAAAAATTAAATACAGCTAACTAATCCAGATAAATTTTTAGAAGAATGAAACAGGTCATATCATAAGCAATTAATAGCAAAGATGACTAATACTACAAGCATCACTAACACAAAAGAAAATGCAAAAGTCCCCATCAAGACTGATCTACACCAAATCCCACATAACATTAGTATAGACTCCCAAAGGATTCAATCAAACAATCAATGTTGATTGAAAAACGAAAAATGCTTATAATTCGAAGCATCACCAAGACGCAACAGAGACACAACTCTCTAGCAACAAAACAAGATAACCTACATAAAAAGCTTTCACAACTTATCTTGAACAATTTTCAAGAGACTGAAACAAATCAGATCAAACAAGCAGTAGCTATCGAAAACAGTTATAACTACAAGCATCACAAACAAACCAGCAAAAGATATAAATCTCAATGAATCAAGAATAGACCAAAAGCCTACAACCAATCTCAGTCATGACTTAGAAAGCATAAGAAAGACTAAAGAAAATTTGACCAAAAGCCTAAATACCATTTAAATACTCTCTTTGGCTTTCTATCTAGCAAGGCTAAGTTTGCTCAACCTTTCATCAATCTCAATTAACTAAAAGCAAACTGAAAAGTGGGTCGAATCGAGCTCAAGCAATCTTGTCTTAAGGCTAAAACTAAGAACCACTGAACAAGCAGTTCTACTTGATGTTAATTGTTTCATTGGAGTTTTTCCATAAATACTAACTACCAGATTATGACTTCTAAGTGAAACTTCGATGTTCTGACTTCCTACCCATTCTTACTGGTTATGAATAGCTTATCCCCCTCAAAGTCATAAGAATCTGACTCCAATTCATTGAAAGCAAAAATAGACGGCGATGAGAAAGAAATAGGAGCAGCAACCTAATATCAAATGCAGCAAATCAAACCATTCGTAGCAAGTCAAGGTAACAATCTTGTCATCTTAAAGTAATCACTCATCCTTAACCAAGATTAGAAAATTACCTCAGTAATCAACATCTTTGATGTAAACTGCCAGATGCGGAGATGCGGCGTATGTCTGGTCCATCAGCATCTTGTCTGTTCATCTCTAAGGTAATCACCTGAAAGAAAGGACATGTTCATCTCTAGCACAAGGTAATCACATGAAAGAAAGGACATGTTAATACGGATATGGTCAGATCATGCTATATGGACTACTGTATCAATGATCAGCATCACCAGAAAATCAAAGTTGAGAGGGTGGTACAAGCACAGTGACTTACAAAAGCAGATTATGTTTCATTGTTGTACTTAATGTTAATTGTTTTATTGGAGTTTGTTCATAAATGCTAACTACGAGATTATGACTTCTAAGTGAAAGCTTCTAACCCAATTTCTTACTGGTTAGGAAAAGCTCATCAACCTCCAAGTCATATGAAAAGTTCAAATTCAACCAGGGACGAAAACCTAAAGACATGGTTTCAAATGCAACCAGGGCCATTAAGAGGTAATAAAGCTGAGAAATCAACTAAAACCGAAAAGTTCAAACGAGTATCTCCTGAGATGTACGATTATATGCATGATTGTGAGGGATTTTACCCATTCCAACTTCTTATTTGTTTCAATTATGTGCTCACATGAGCATACTTGAAAAGGTAACACTTAATAATGATAAGCAAAGCTAGGTGTTAGCATGTTCAAAGTTTAACGGAGGAGCAAGACTGCAGGAATTACAACATACGCACATTAAACCGTTCATTACTGCAAATCATAGAAATGTGTTATCCTATATCGAATTCAAAATTACTAAGCTACGTCAGTGATAGAGAGTACTAGTCAGAATGAGTACCATAAAATCGAAGCAAATTATTGAAACTAATTAATAAGGTCGAATACCAATATTGTCACAACATTACCTTATTCTCCCCCACATAATTTGAACGTTGCGCAGCAGTGGTAGCACCACAAAAGGGGTCCTTAGCAGGTTACCTTGTTTCCTTGTCAGAGAATTAATACAAAAGAGAAAAAGGAAACATCATAATAATCTTCCTCTAACACGAATTTTAAAACAGCAACATATCAATGTCAAGAGAGCTGTAGACTCAACTGAGCGGCGGCAAGTGCCGTGGTTGCTCCACAAAAGGAGTTCGCAGCAGGATACCTTGTTATCCTAGGATATGGCACGAAAAAAAAAAAAGTGTTCGCAGGTAGCCAAAAAAGTGATCTAACGTAGAACAAGAACAAGGAAATTTTTCAATTACATCACCATCATCAACAACCACCACCACCCAAGCAGTTTTTCCTCATGATATTTGCTCCATACAGACTGCATGAAAACATAAATTCCCACAAATGGGTCGTGTGCACCTAATCATTACCTGCAACAGTTTAGCTAGAAAGATATAGAGAGCAAATCGCTTTAAACATAACCTATCCTAACATGAAACAACAGATCACAAAAGAACCAATGAGGCAAGAAAACAAGAAACCTGCAGATGGAGAGCAACGTTGGCAGCTTAAGCTTCAAAACAGAATGGTTAAGTGAAGATACATGCAATATAAGTGAGAGAGAGATATAGAGAGAGAGAGAGGGGGGGGGAGGGGAGGATGACCATATATCATGCTGTGAGTTCATGCAAAATTACACCGTAATATGTTCTCAAAGAATCAATGAATGCCAACAGTTCTCCTAAGAAAAATTTCTAACAAGTCAACACTCAAAATAGGATCACCACATTCATTTACAATGAAACCAACATTAAACTCATGTTTAGCAAGGTTTCCTTTCAAAGATCAAACTCATTGCAAAAAAAGTCGGACTCCAACAAAATACTGACAAACAGGTCCTAGAACTACAGCTGAAAGTGATCTTAAGCTCATAAGAAGATCTTCCATATGGTTTATTGAAGCTACTGACAAGAAGCATAAGTAATAAGAAGACTACACAGTTTTTTCCCCCTTTCCTTCTCTCCCTAAAACCAGCTTAATTAAGCGAAAGTACAAGGTACTCTCCCGATGTAACAGAATTTGATAAGTCATACATCTATTCACTAACTCACTCACAGCAGCTAAATGCACCAACAACAAGCATTAGTTTTGAAGCATTTGAAACGATTTCATGAGCATATTAATTCATTAAAGTTGCCCAAACAATCAGAACAAGGGGCTCACCAAGACCACATACCTGCCTAAATATAGCTTTTTGATGACATTTGCACTAAGCAGCCCAGTCTGCAGCAAATAAAAAAATAACCCACACAAGAGAAAGAATAAGAACTATGCATTGGGGACTCCACAATAGATGTGGAGAAACATAAAGAGAACGAGGATTCCCACAGCTACTCCAGGCAAAGTGCTCATGAAGAACAGATACAAGAAGCCGCCAATGAACTCCCGATCGATTCTGAGTATCAACATGAGTGAGGTTGAAGCTCTGAATGGCATTTAAGAGCATGACTGACGTAGCATCATTAACAACACCTTCCCCAAACACAAGACTGTACAGCAAGGGAGTCTCATCCTGATTAAAGCGCACCTTCTTAATCTGTGAAGAAGACCCGCTTAGAAACAGGTTTTCGTTGCAACACATTGATCCCCAACCGCTGTCTCTCAGGGACTATTTCCTGGGAATCCACTGCCGATTCCAAAGACCAACCCAGTATGAACGGCCATTGCTGTTGTGGGTAGGTGATGCTGCTGGAGATGCTACGCACCATTCATACCAACCTACAGTATTTTTACGAACCAGAACATACTGCTGAAAAGTATCATTTAGAAAGATTAATGTCCTTTATCTTGATAAAATATTGAATTTAAACTAGTCTAATTTGATTGGACGTGAGCACTTCCAACTGACCTTGGTGGGTCCACAGCATCACCAGATGTGTACCTTTGAAGGTTGGCCTGCTTGTACCTGTAACGGTGACTGTAAGGGGAAGTATATCGGAAACCTGAACCATAGCATATGAATTAGTTGTCCTACAAAGAACAAACATGATTAACCCTACCACCGGGAATCTCAAACATAGGTGACCCGCTAGCAATTCAAGGATAGCAAAGAACTCTCAATGAGCATTCTAAACAACGGGGGTGCATGATAGCCAAACTAGTAACAAGTGGAAGTAGTAAAAAATGAAATATCAGCCTCATGACGAATATGCCATGTACGAGACACAGCCATGAAGAACCACGAAGTAGCATATAAGTCAAGAGCTGTTCACAAGGAAAGGAAAGAGATTTACCATCTAAACATATTTGGTGTTGCCATTGTTGATCCCATGCCAAGATGCACATCTTTGTAAAGCGTCGCATCGAAGTACCCAACAAATTCTGGAAGATTGTGTAACTTCAGACATCAAGAACGCCATCCAGCTTACCTTACCAATCACTATCCATCAAGCCAGTAGGACAAAAAGACATTTGCGGAAGCTAATTTCAGTGAAAGAAACAAATATAATAAAATTGCAGCTGATAGTGTTTCCCTTCATATTCAATTCCACAAGGTGATTGGTGCCAGAAGTAACTCAGTAATCAGTCTGGGGTTAGTTCTCCAAAACTCCAAGATACAACATTCTACAGTTAAGTGCCTGTCAGGTAATGCATTCTCAGCTGTTGCAGCTGAAAATTCTTGGCCATAATTCTCGCAATCTGAAGGTGATATGCAGAAACTAACTAAGAGCGTATAGTAAAGATACACTTGAAGAAGGTATTATCTCATGCTAGGTACCAAAAGGTAAAATCATAGGAGTGCTTGTGTCATGCAGATCTTTATTTTGTAACTCGGTTAAATGTTCTTGCTTAAAAGGCAGCGGCGGCAGTACGGGACATGCAAAAATGACCCCTAGAGGACTAGGATTTCTGTAGTCTTTGAGTATGCTACTCCAAGGGTGTGTCAGACATAAGCTCTACATGTTTTAGCTAGTGGCAACAATCAGATCGAAGGTCTGAAGGATTTATAACATTGTGCAAGAAAATGGCAGGCCACTCGTCAGTATTTTGGGATAAAGATATTGCGACTAAGCTTCAAAACTTAAATGTCGCATACCATGGACCAGAGCTGATCCAATGTCCTCAGGTATGTCAAATTGCAGCTTCGTGTAACCCTGATTGGTCTTAAGCTCATAAGAAGATCTTCCATATGGTTTATTAAAGCTAATGATAAGAAGCATAAGTAATAAGAAGACTACACAGTTTTTCCCCCCTTTCCTTCTCTCCCTAAAACCAGCTTAATTAAGCGAAAGTACAAGGTACTCTCCCGATGTAACAGAATTTGATAAGTCATACATCTATTCACTAACTGACTCACAGCAATTGAAAATATTTCATGAGCATATTAATTCATTAAAGTTGCCCAAACAATCAGAACAAGGGGCTCACCAAGACCACATACCTGCCTAAATATAGCTTTTTGATGACATTTGCACTAAGCAGCCCAGTCTGCAGCAAATAAAAAAATAACCCACACAAGAGAAAGAATAAGAACTATGCATTGGGGACTCCACAATAGATGTGGAGAAACATAAAGAGAACGAGGATTCTCACAGCTACTCCAAGCAAAGTGCTCATGAAGAATAGATACAAGAAGCCGCCAATGAACTGCCGATCGATTCTGAGTATCAACATGAGTGAGGTTCAAGCTCTGAATGGCATTGAAGAGCATGACTCACGTAGCATCATTTACAACACCTTCCCCAAACACAAGACTGTAGAGCAAGGGAGTCTCATCCTGATTAAAGCGCACCTTCTTAATCTGTGAAGAAGACCGGCTTAGAAACAGGTTGTCGTTGCAACACGTTGATCCCCAACCGCTGTCTCTCAGGGACTACTCCAAAATGTGGTGATTCCCTGGGAATCCACTGCCGATTCCAAAGACCAACCCAGTATGAACGGCCATTGCTGTTGTGGGTAGGTGATGCTGCTGGAGATGCTACGCACCATTCATACCAACCTACAGTATTTTTACGAACCA
>JAOVYX010021796.1:0-15331 GCA_035668315.1 Drosera spatulata
CTTGAAAGAGAAATCTGAGGTATTCGAGACATTCAAGGAATGGTTGAAATTGATTGAGACGCAAACCGGCAAGCAGAACAAGAGGCTTAGAACCGACAACGGGATGGAATTTGTGAACAAGCAATTTTTGGAGTTCTGCAAGGATAAAGGCATTATGAGGCATCACACTATCACTTATACACCTCAGCAGAATGGGGTAGTAGAGCGAATGAATCGAACGCTCATGGAGCAAGCTCAGTGCATGTTAATTAGAGCCGGGCTGAAGGAGAGGTTTTAGGCGAAGCAGTTGTGGCGACCTGCTATCTGGTAAACATGTCACCCTCCTCAGCATTATCGATGAAGACACCTTATGAGGCTTGGTCTAGTAAGCCTGCTGATTATTTCAACCTTCGTGTTTTCGGTTGTCCTGCATACTATCATGTTGACAAAGGAAAGTTGCAACCTAGAGCCAAGAAGGCCATCTTTCTTGGATATCAACCAGGTGTGAAGGGATACAGATTGTACTCCACTGATCCATCATCATCTGGAATCATCATCAGACGAGATGTCACATTTGACAAGGAGTCAATGTTAGCCAAGAAAGTTGAGCAACAAGGGAGCATTTAGCAGCAGGTGGAGCAGACACGACCAGTCAAGAGATCGACATTTGAGGTGGAGCATCAAGATGAGGAATCCTCAAATCCCAACATTCCCACTGATGTTTTGCAGCCAGTTCAAGAAGCAGAAGGTTCAGGAGTGGAACCACTAGTACCAGATCCAGTACAGGTGAGACCCACACTATCAGACCCCCAGTTCGATATGGCTATTCAGATTTGATGGCATATGCACACATTATTAGCGAGGCAGTTGAGAATGAGCCTTTGTTATTCAGGGAGGCCGTCGCTAGTTTGGAATGCGCCCAGTGGACTGCAGCTATGGAAGAGGAACTAGAGTCTCTTCACAAGAACAACACTTGGACTCTAGTTTACTTACCGAAGGAAAAGCACACCGTAGGGTGCAATTGGGTGTTCAAAAAGAAGGAAGCAAGCGATGATGGCAATGTGAGATTCAAGGCCAGATTAGTGGCAAAGGGTTTCACTCAGAAAGAAGGTATTGACTATACTGAAGTTTTTTGTATTCGAGTTCTTCTAACTTTGGTTGCTAAGTTCGACCTTGAACTTGAGCAAATGGATGTGAAGACGGCGTTCTTACACGGTGAGCTAGAAGAGAAGATCTATATGCGCCAGCCAGAGGGTTTTTCATTACCAGGAATGGAAGACCGTGTTTGTCTTTTGAAGAAATCATTGTACGTATTGAAGCAGTCGCCCCGACAATGGTATCACGGGTTGACACCTTTATGGCAAGCATTGGATACACACGAAGCCCGTACGATCAGTGTGTGTATTATCAGCAACAACGTGATAGGAGTCAGGTATATCTTTTGCTCTATGTAGATGATATGTTGATCGCTGGTAAAGGCAAGGGGACTATTGACAGGTTGAAGATGCAACTCAGTAGTAAGTTCGATATGAAGGATCTCGGCCCAGCAAAGAAGATTTTGGGCATGGAGATCGAGTAGGATAGGAAGCATGGAGTCTTGACCTTGAGCCAGAAAAAGTACATTGAGAAGGTTCTACACCGATTTGGCATGAAAGATGCCAAACCTGTTTCTACTCCCTTAGCAGCGCACTTCAAGGTATCCTTGAAGCTCTCACCGAAGACTGAGGACGAGGTGAGGAGTATGGCCTTAGTGCCTTATGCGAGTGTAGTTGGTTCCCTGATGTACACTATGGTATGTACTCGACGTGATTTGTCACAAGTTGTGTCAATAGTCAGTCATTATATGGGCAGACCTGGTAGAGGTCACTGGCAGGCTGTGAAATGGATCCTTAGGTATCTCAAGGGTTCATCGGGATTGAGCCTCGTCTACGATGCAAGGAGATGTGGAGGCAGCAATAATGTTGAAGGATTCTCAGATTCAGACTATGCTGGAGATCTGGATCGTCGGAGGTCACTTACAGGGTATGTATTCACTTTCTGTTATGGGCCAGTTTTCTGGAAGGCTACTTTGCAGGATACTGTGGCATTGAGTACTACAGAAGTAGAGTTCATGGTTATTGCGTCAGCTGTGAAGGAGGCGATTTGGTTGAGGAATTCGGCTTCAGACTTAGGTCTGAAGCAGGATAGCACAGTGGTTCACTGTGACAGTTCATCAGCCATTCACATGACCCGTGATCAGATGCATCATGAGAAGACCAAACACATTGACATCCGGTATTACTTTGTACGGGACATTAAAGATATCAAGGTGATTAAAATTGCTACTGTAGAAAATCCAGCTGATATGTTGACGAAACTAGTTTCTGTGTCAAAGTTTCATCATTGCCTGAAACTCTTAGGAGTGGAGGGCAGGTAGGCTCGTTTGAAGCCTAGGTGGGGGTTGCTCGACGACAATGAAGTTGATTTGAGTCAAGGTGGAGATTTGTTGAAAATGAAGTGCCTCAAATCCGTGTTTCTTCCTCGTGTTCTCCTTCGTGTGTGCCCTCTCCTTTACCGCATGAAACTTCCGTGTTGCATTCGTGTCTATTCTTGGTATAAGAAGAGAAGAGAGGCGAAAGATGAGATGCAGAGGAAGCAAAGAGTTGAAGTGAGGTAGAGAAGGGGTAGTGTGGAGAGGATCAGTGGAGAGAAAAGAGATAAGGAAGGAGAGGAAAAGGAAAAACACACTATTCACATATACACACAAAAACATATTGAGGGTTTAAGGGATTTACTTTAGAGATTATTATCTCTATCCTTTATTGTGAGATTCTCAATATTTTGAGTATAGCTCTTTTTGTATTTCCTCATTTGGTTAGTGGATTTTTCGTCGTCTGCGACAGCCCGTGGTTTTTCCCGTAAGGGTTTTCACGTAAAAATCGTTGTCTCATTTATTTTACGCATTTATTATTGTTTGTGTTTATAATTAACAGATCCGTTCGTAACACTTCGTTTCTGAAGCCATCGAGTCCCTTTTTTAGGGATGACTGAAGACTTGAGCAAAAAGTGCTCCCGGTTTAATTGGCTCAATTTAACAACAAAAAGAGTTGGTGAACCTCAAGGATGCAGTATGATCGCTGACCAAACTACTGCCAAAAAAAAAAAAAAAAAAAAAAGGTGCCCATATGGCTAGAAATATAGTGTTGATATTGCCTTAAGTATCCGAAACTTTAAGGAGTATCAGACGCGCAAACGGAAGCACGTGGGATTTTATGGCCAGGGTCGCGGGAGCGACAAACCTGGGTCGCGTGCGCGACTGCAACAGTTTCGCGGGTGCGACGTGCTCCAAATCTGTTTTATTTACGGACCCTATAAATAGCTTGTTTTGTAGGGTTCCAAGAAGGACGACGTTTGTAGATCGGTAGAGGCTTTTGTTTGTCGATTCCAGAGGGTTTTGAGTGCACACAAAGTGAGATTGAGCGATCAGGTTTAAAAACACTGTAAATCATTCTTTGATAGTGGATTTCTGTTCTCCCGTGGGTTTTTTCTTCCCCTTGAGGATTTTTCTACGTAAATCTGGTATCGTTCATTTTGTGCTGATTCTGGTTTGTTTGCTGATTTTATTATTCGGTTGTTTCCGCATTTTGTCTCGGGTTGTTGTTTGCAATAAGTGGTATCAAAGCACATAGGTCGAAAGGGTTCAGAATTGTGGATCTAGGGATTTTGATTCAATTCTTCTATTCTGAATTTTCTAGTCGGTTTGGAAGGTTTCAAAAACTAGAATCTCTCTTGTGTTGTTCTTGCTATTTTTGAGATAATGGTGAATATGGCTAAGTTCAAGATTGAGCCGTTTGATGGGAAAAATAATTTCAGTATCTAATAGAGTACGATCAAGGATGTTCTTGTGCAGTAAGGATTATTCATGACTCTGAAAGGAATTAAGCCAGTAGATATGAGTCAGGATGACTGAGATGAACTGGAAGCAAAGGCAGCAGCTTCCATCAGATTGAGTCTGGCGCCACAGATGAAGTATCAGGTTCTTAACGACGTCTCACCGATGAAGATGTGGGAGAAGTTAAAATCTATTTATGTGTCCAAGTCATTATCAAATAAGCTATATTTGAAGGTAGATTTGTTTGACCTCAAGATGAAGGAGAGAATGGATCTCAATGACCATATTGCCTAGTTTAATCGACATGTGACGCAGCTGGCTAGTCTGGATGTTAGAGTTGAAGAGGAGGATCAAGCACTGATCTTACTCAAGCCACTTCCCAGTTCCTATGCTACACTGAAGACCACTTTACTTGTAGGCAAAGACAAGTTAAGTGTGGAAGAGGTGACATCAGCAGTTCTTGATGTGAGCAAGATGAATCCTTCAGGTTCCAGCAGTTCTGGAGAGAGATATGTTACTAAGTCAGAGAATAGGGGTAGAGGTCATCAAAGGAACAAGGGTAGCAGAGGGATGTCCAGATCGAAGTCGCGAGGTCCTCATGCTTGTCCCAGGTGGAGTGCTACAAGTGTCATGAAAAGGGACACATGAAAGCACAGTGTCCTCAGAATAAAAACAGATCGTCCGAGAAATCATCCAGTTCTGCGAGTATAGCAGAGAATGTGGACAGTAGCGATAGAGATCTCTGCGTGGCTTCAGGAGTTGCAGAGTCTCATAGTTTACCATTGGCAGCTCGAGGTAATACTTTGTTAAATGAGTGGATTATGGATTCCGGATGCTCATTTCATATGTGCCGCATTAGAGAGTGGTTTGATACATTAACGGCATGCAGTGGAGGTTCCGTGTTAATGGATAATGACACGGTGTGTAGAGTTGCTGGGGTTGGAAGTATTAAGGTCAGAATGTTTGACGAGGTGGTCAGAACACTTCCAAGGCTCTGAATCAAAACAAGTCTATAGGCGATAACTCAAGCACATAGATCAACCCTATAGAAGAGAAACCAGAAGCAAATGCACATGAATATGCGAGAGGTGATTACTTCTTGTATGGGTTTATAGCCCTGTCATAATAGGAAAGGATCTGCATCGCATGTACTGGCTATACATCCACTATAATCTCTCATCAGTTTCAGGACCCCTTGGACACCAAAAGACCACAAACTAACATAGCAACATTGATAGCAATACGGTTAATACAGATCCATCAAGCAAGAAAAAACCATCACAAAAGCTCAAGGTAGCCATCAGGAAATACAATGCCTCAATACTCTCGTCCGCAATCTTCCAGCACCCTCCAGAATTCTTCTTGATTTTCAGCATGTTTTCTGCCTTCATGGCCTGCAGGAATAAAATAAAACCCATGGAAAAAAATAAGCATTAAACAGTTGTGATACCAAACTAAATCTAAGAAATTACGAGAAAACAGTATATGCCTCAAAATGCATTGTAGCCTTACCCTCTGTCCAAACAAAACACTTCTAGTGGTTTCCTCAAGATGTCTGGGAGAGGGACCAATTGTCACGATCAGCGATATTCTTGCACTGTCTGCAGCATTTTCAGCATTTACAGCATCTGATTAGAGTGAGTTTATGCAATCAGACATTTAGACAGTGTCTACTTAGAGAGGTTGCAAGAAAGGCAGCTGATGCTGTAGTTTAACAAGTCACACTTGAAATTTGACCAGCATGCTAGACAAAACCCAATCGGTAATTGCACCTTAGCGATGGAGTATCATTATTGTGCCCAAATCATTGATACGAAGAGACAACCAGTTCGAGCAAGTGAGGAACATAACACGGAGTTAGAGTTTCATTATCCGTACGGCACTCAAGTTATTCACACCTTCACTTGAGTTTAGCCTACTCGTCATCCAAAGATAATGTTTGTGAACGCTAAGAGAGTGTGGAATTGGAAACAAGCTTGTATTGAGAACACTTGGGAGATTACAAGACTTTGAGAGTTTACAAGAATGTGGGATTCCTTGGAATTTCTTCGGATGAGATGAGATGAGATCGCTTGACCAAAGGCCTCTCTTTGTGGAAGGGTCTAAAATTTGTGGTCTAGACTCTTCCATACTCCTTTCTTCCTAAAAATGTACAAGAACTTCCCAGAGGATTCTACCTAACTTTAAGGAGTTCTAGAGAATTCCAGAGAACCCTAGAATTCTCAAGAAAACTCTAGAAAAGTATGGAATTGTCTAGAGAAATGTGAAGGACTCTAGACAATCCTTCGAAGCGAACCTCATGAATTAGTCTGTCCGTGACAAACAGGACAGTAAACAAACATTAGACATCAGCACAACACCGAAGGGGATTCCACCTTACAGGAGGACTAGGACACGAGATTCTCACTTTTCTAACATGAGGCGTGAGCGAATTCATAAATGTCTTCAAGTGATAGTCCACATAATGACACAAGTCTACCAGAATGACTTTGGCTTCACCTCCTAATAATGTTAAGATCCTATTTCACTGGAGTAGTTCTATTAGTTCAATGACCTGTAGATTTCAACTAACAAATATTTATGCAAGATCAATATACCGGTCCATTTGAAGCATGAGCACCTCACCTCCAAATCATCCTTTAGCAATCTTGTAAGCATAGAATCACGGACTGGCACATCAGGACTGTTCTCTGCCATTGCATTTATACATCTTCCCAATGTATCAAGAGAGAGATTGATCGAGCTAGCTTCTTCCAGAGTCTGACCCTCGCTTCCTGTGTCACACCATAAACAGACATGGTTAATAAGGGCGGAAGAATAAAGGAACTTCCACAACCAACATACGGTAAACATAAATAATTCTAGTGGAACTTGCATGAAAGATCACTTATGAGGATCTCTCAAGTTGAACTATTGATCCTAGGACAATATCTTGCCTGTCTTCTAAAGCGTTATTCGACTATAAACCCAACAAAAACCCTTTTTTCCCTTTTCTTTTTTCAGTTTTTCAAGTAACCACTTAATCTATGCTTACTCTTTGTCCTTTGCAAGAGCTATAAGAAGTAATGTCTTTCGGTATTATAAATGCAATAATACATGACCAAACATATATGTACACCTATCAAGATGCTGAAGGAAAATTTATGGACTTTCAGAATGATGCTTCAACACATCTCTCTTCCTCAACTTAATTTCAACTTTACTGATCACATTTTTTGAATTTCTTGTCAGCTGGTAAAGCAGTAGAAAACTAACAATGTCAGCAGCTCCTGGCAGAAGTAGAATTGCATGGCTTTAAATACAGTTAGTTTCGACTCACCATGTTGACAATGTTTTCTACTTGTTTTTGAGAGTAGAATTGCAATTCTACTTGACTCATACAGTTAGTTTTGACTCACCAGTAGAAAACATGGCTTTACCAGGACTTTCTACTTGTTCGTATAATTCTACTTGTTAGATACAATTCTACTCCTGGCAGAAGGTTAATGTTCCTGGCTTTAAATACAACAATGCATTTAACAATTAAGCATGTTGACTCACCATCAAGATTGCATGGCTCCGCGAGGATTCGGTGTTCAACCTTGTATTGACAGCACAACGATTTTCTTCGCTCAATTGTAGAAGCTCTGGAAAACACGGTGGGAATATTGTCACCAGCAGTATTGAGGAGGTCTTGAATGGTTTCCAGATAACTCTGTAGTCAATTGAAGCGTAAGTGACTACAAAAAAGATAAATAGAAGACTTGAGCAGGACAATTCCATGTAAGAAGCTCCAAATTTCAAGCCCATAAATAGCTGGGACGACTTAGAGAAGGCTGAGCAATTAAACTTGCAATCATTCGTCCAGTGTGATAAAATAAATTTCTTATTTCCTCCTTTCATACCGTTCTAAGTTTTAACTAAATGTACAATTAATGAATTGATCTTCTTAGATCATTCTATTTATATAACTTTACCTGTATATATGATGCAAACAGAGTCATTCACTGAAGAAATGTTGGCAAGGGTATATACTCCATTGCCCGGACCATGATTCCAGAACTCTGATCATCTCCTCGCTGTCCAATGGTATACAACTTTCTCGATCCTGTTTGACCATAGGCCATTATAGTCCCATGATAACCTTCAAGCACACCCTATAAAGTAGAAAGAATATGAGTGGTTCGTAACTAAAATACAACACAATATATAATCGACAAACCTTAACTATCGGATTAACAATATCTTGATATATGTGCTCTTGAGAAGCGAAACTGGGGAGCACTTCATCGAACACGTAACTACTTGATTCCCAAGTGTTCTTCTGGAGCTTTAACCTCTTAAGCTACAAAGTTTAGTAAAAAATCAGCAAATTGTAAGAGATTTCCCCTATGATCAAATTTAAGTACTCTGATAACTAGTAAGAAAAGGACACCACCTCTGGCTGTAGCTCTACACAATCAGGACAATCTGCATCAATCAGCAACTCCTCACTATTGTGAGGTCTCAGTCTCACAGAAACTGTGACTCTACCCGGAATTAGGCGAGTCATGTATCACATACATGGTCGATTCCAAAAAAGGTTCAGATAGTAAATATCTTACTTTTCACACAAACCTTAGGTTTTTATGGTAATTCTGTTCAATATTGTGAAAATCATAACTATTACAGTATGGTGATGTTTTGGTCCTTTTTTTTTTTATATGAAAACGTTGCTAAATATGATATGTTACATATATATTTTAGGACGATTTAAATAAATAAGTGTTGTTTATATTATAAAATGGAGAGAGTGTTGTAATTATTCAATTATAATTATCCTTTAAAAGTGATGTATTTACACCTAAACTCAGATAATTCTCTTTAGATCTCACCTACTTTTGTGGCTATTAAATGGATTTACTTAATTAGCTATTAATTAAACCTAATCACCTTGATTATGTGAGAAATTATGTGTTAATTAATTACCTTGAGTCCTATAAATAGAGCTCATTTGTAAGGTGTTATGTACATATTTTTAAGAGAAGAAAATCTCTTTTTCTCCCTCTAAACTCTTTCTAAAATATTTTATTATTTTATTAATTCCGATTATTTTCTTTCGAAGAAGTTAATCCGATGTAAGCGTTTCTGTTATAACACATTATCAACACGAGTCTCTAACCAACTGAAATCAAAAAGCAAACGAAGGTACTTTATTATATTTACATGATTTGATTTTATTTGATTCATATTATACGATTATAATCTAAATCAAACAATTATGGTTCCATCGCCGTGAAGTATTGCCTGAGTGAAAGGCTATTAATTAACTTTAATAATATTTATGATTCCATCGCTGGACGGAGTATCGCTTGTGTGGAAACATATTAATCAGTTTTAACACGTTGATATGATTTATCCCTTTTATGTGGATCACCCGCAAGCTTGACGTGGTTTATCCCTTTTATGTGGTTCATCCGCGAACATTGATATGGTTGTCCCATTTTTGTGTGGTTTATCCGCAAATTGCGAGAAACTTTATATCCCATGTTGGTGTACTTATTTCAAGTGATGAGAATTAACTTTTCTATTTTTCATTAAGGTACAACAAATAATGAAATGGCCTCTAATAATGAAGAAATAACAAATAGAATTCGGAACAATCTTAACAGATTATTGTATTATTTATTATTATTAGTAGTCCTTAATATTATAACAATCATCTATTTTCTCATTGTAATTAAATATATACGTTGAGAATGTAATGAATAATAAAAATATTAATATATATGAATGAATAAAATATTTCTATCAACTGTTATAGGATTTGATCGATTTTATATCATTTTTATCAATAAATTAAACAGCTTATAATAAATTATAGTATTATTGATAATAATTGAAAAATTTTATTATTACTATCAAACTGCTATATCTATACTTTTATATAAATAAGCTTAATAAATTTATCATTTTAATATGTTTAGAGAAATATGACAAACCTTACAAAGTTGGAATTCAAAGCATTAAACCTATCAGGGGAAAGTACCTATCATGGATTCTTGATATTGAGTTACATCTAGATGCCAAAGGTCTAAGTATACCATAATTGAGAACAATTAAACAACTTCACAAGAAAATGCTCAAACACTGATTTTCCTGAGGCATCACATCCATGAGGATTTGAAATCTGAATATCTTACTGTTAAAAATATAGATGAATTATGGAATAATTTGATAGGGAGATTTGACCACCAGAAGATGGTATTTCTTCCACTGGCCAGACATGAATGGACAACTTTAAGGTTACAAGATTTTAAGTCTGTTCAGGAATATAACTCTATGTTGTTCATTATTACTTCACGTTTGACATTATGTGGAGAGCCTGAATCAGATAAGGAAATGTTGGAAAAAAAAAAATTCCACTTTTCACCCCGCAAATGTAACTCTGATGCATAAATATCGAATTTTGAAATTCATTGAATATAGCGAATTACTTTCAATGTTCCTTGTTACTGAAAAAAACCTTGAGTTACTGATGAAAAATTCCCAAGTTCGTCCAATTGTTTCCGCCCCTTTGTTTGAAACAATGACTACCAGAAGTGGCAATTGGCGTGGAAAAGGACGAGGTCATGAAGGTGTTCGTGATCGTGGAAGAATCCATGATCGACGGTATAATCCGATTGCGAATGGGGGATATCAGAGATGGCATGATGGCAATCAGGCGTAAAACAAGAGAAAGGCTCCACATAACAAACCCAAGGAAAATGCCAAGGGAAAGTGCTTTACTTGTGGACCGAAAGGTCATTGGTTTAGAACCTGCAAAACTCCTAAATATTTTGTTTATCTTTACCAAAACTCCATTAAAGAGAAAGATAAAGCACTAGAGACGAACTTCACTAAAGAGTAGCATCAACCGATTTCACCACCTAAAAATATTATAAATTCAACTGAGTGTTCCAATTCTAAAGCAGATGAAAAGTACAACGAAGAAGTTGAATATGAACCTCTTGAATGGTGGAAATATGTTTGTAATTCTCCTTGAAGTTGTATTGTTTGTGTATTTTCTTTTCAATATACTAAATTTTATATTAATAAAGGGTTTTATTTATAGAATTGTCATGAAAGATATGCGCATTGTTGATAGTGCAACGACTCACACAATACTTCAAAGTAAGAAATATTTTTCAAATTTGAAGATGGGTGAATCAAATATTGATACAATCTCTGATACTTTAAGGATAATTGATGATTTTGGAACTGCTAATTTCACTCTATCAAATGGTACGTAAATCCATGTCAAACATACCTTATATTTCTCAAAATCTAAAAGAAATATTTTAAGTTTCAAGGTTATTCTTTTTAATGGTTTTCTTTTAGAAAGTGAAACTAAAGATGGAAAGTAATAGCTTTATATCACCACTTTCGTTTCTGACAAAAAACAAATCATTGAAAAACTTGTAGATTTTTCATCTGGGTTATATTTTGTCAAAATTAAGGCTATTGAGTCCTGTAATGTTATGGATTTAAAGTCCATTGATTCTAACACAGTTTGGTTATGGCACGAGCGACTTGATCATCCGGGTACTACAATGATGTGTCATATCATTGAAAATACCAATGAACATCCTCTTAAGAATTAAAAAGATATTTTAAAAAGTAACAGTCACCCTTTCATTTCTTATTCATAGGGTAAGTTAATCACAAGATCTTCTCCAGTTTCTGAGTCGTCTTTATTTCTTGAAAGGATTCAAGGAGAAATTTGTGGTCCAATTCATCGATCATCTGATCCGTTTAAATATTTCATGGTTTTGATTGATGTTTCTACAAGATGGTCTCATGTATGTCTTCTATCTAGTCGTAATGTTGCCTTTCCCAAGCTTCTTACTCAAATTATTAAATTACGAGCATATTTTCTAAATAACCCCATCAAGTTTATTCGTCCTGATAATGCCTAAGAATTTACTTCAAAGACATTTGATGAATATTGCATGTCAATAGATATCTCAATAAAACATCATGTTCCTCATATCCACACACAAAATGGTTTAGCCGAGTCGTTGATAAAAAGAATCCAATTAATTACTAAATCTTTACTCATGAAATGTAAGTTATCTATCTCTACTTAGGGACATGCGATATTACATGCTGCAGCTCGCATCCTCATTAGACGAACTGTTTATCATAAGTTCTCACTATTACATCTTGTTAAAGATCAAAAGCCAAATATTTCTCATTTAAAAATTTTTGGATGTGCTGTATATGTTCCTATTATACAATCACAACGTACTAAGATGGGTCCATAAAGAAGGCTTGAAATTTATGTGGATTTCAATACGTCTTCAATTGTAAGATATCTTGAACCTCTTACTTGAGATCTTTTTACAGCACGTTTTGCAGATTGTCATTTTGATGAAACTTTATTTCCTACTCTGGGTAAAAATAATATTTTATCTAAACAAAAGTTAGAATTTACTTAGGAGTCAATGGGGTTTCATGGATTAGATATGCATACAAATTAATGTGCAAAATGAGGTAACAAGAATTATTCACTTACAAGACATTGCAAATCAAATACTTGATGTATTTAATGATTCAAATAAAGTTGTGAAGTCGCTTATACCTGCAGTAAATGCGCCATAAAGAATAGACATATCTCAGGAGAAGGATGTTAGCAGAGACCTTGCTAAGGCTCATATTCTTGATGATAAACCACGCTTGAAGCGTGGAAGACCACCAGGTGCAAAAGACACTATACCACGAAAAAATAGAAGTGATAAAAATGTTAATCTCAAATGTCCCAGAAGAGACAAAAATCTCACAGAAATTGCATATACCTGTAGTAAATGCGCCATCAAGAATAGACATACCTCAGGAGAAGGATGTTAACAGAGATCTTGCTAAGACTCATATTCTTGATGATAAACCACGCCTGAAGCGTGGAAGTCCACCAGGTACAAAAATGTTATCTCGAATGTCCCAGAAGAGACAAAAATCTCACAGAAAGAATTATCCCCTGAAGAGGATAATGTCATTGATGAGATTCCACAACCTGAAAACCAAGAGATCTCGATCAATTATGTATGTACAAATCAAGTATGGGATCGAGAAGATGTCATTGTCAATAAAATATTTGCATATGCTATAGTATCAAAAATTGATATGTCTCCTGAACCCAGAAGTGTTCAAGAATTTGAATAAAGGGAGGATTGGCCGAAATGAAAAGATGCAATCCAGGCTGAATTACAATCTTTATTTAAAAGAAAAGTGTTTGGACCTGTAATTCCAACACCAAATGACATCACTCTTGTTGGAAATAAATGGGTTTTTGTTAGAAAATGAAATGAAAATAATGAGATTGTGAGATATAAGGCTAGATTAGTAGCCCAAGGATTTTCATAAATACCTAGTAGACATTATGAGGAAACATATTCTCCACTAATTGATGGAATTACTTTTCGTTTCCTCATCGGTTTAGCAACCATGAAAAATCTTGAAATCAGGCTCATGAATATTGTGACGGCATATTTATATGGATCTCTTGATAAGAATATCTATATGAGAATCCATGAAGGATTTAATATGCCAAAGACATAGAAATCCAATCAGTTATACTCTGTTAAACTACAACGGTTGTTGTATGGTTTAAAGCAATCTGGTCGTATGTGGTACAATCGACTCAGTAAGTATCTGATTAAATTGGGATATAAGAATAATGATGTATGTCCATGTGTTTTTATAAAGAAATCACAATCTGACTTTGTTATCATTCCTGTGTATATGGATGATCTCAATCTTGTAGGGACTGCACAAGATCTCACAAATACAGCTTCACTATTGAAGAGTGAATTTGAAATGAAAGATCTTAACAGGACCAAATTTTGTCTAGGTATACAAGTTGAACACTTATCAAGTAGAATTTTTATCCATCAGTTACTATGTACTAAGAAGGTTCTTTCTCAATTTTATATGATAAAGCTCATCCCTTGACATCTCCAATGATTGTTAGATCATTAGACATCAAGGAAGATGAGTTTCGACCTCCAGAAGAGGAAGAAGACATTTTAGGACCTGAAGTTCCTTATTTAAGTGCAATTGGTGCGCTTATGTATCTTGCTAATTGTATAAGGCCAGATATTGCTTTTGCGGTTAACTTGTTAGTAAGGCATAGTTCACCTCCGACAAGAAAAACATTGAAATGGAGTTAAGCATGTTATGCGATATCTTCGTAGAAGCATTGATATGGGACTATTATATTCAAGAGGAGCGAAATCCACCCTGGTTGGATTTGCTAATGTCGGGTACTTGTCACATCCACATAAAGCAAGATCACAAACCGGTTATATATTTATATTTGGAGATACTGTAATATCATAGAGATCAGTGAAGTAGACTTTCACATCAGCATCCATCAATCATTCAGAGCTCATTGCTATGCACGAGACTAGCCGAGAATGTGTGTCATTGAGATCTATGATACAGTATATACAGGAGTCATGTGGGGTACCTTCAGTTTGTGAAAAGCCTACAATCTTATATGAAGACAAGGCAGCTTGTGTTGCACAACTCAGAGGAGGCTACATCAAAAGCGATAGGACAAAGCATATATCATCAAAATTCTTCTGGTCACGTGATCTTCAGAAAGATGGGGTGATCGATCTACGACAAATCCGCTCAAGTGACAACTTGACAGATTTATTCACAAAAGCATTACCGGGAGAAACTTTTATAAAGCTGAGGCATAAAATAGGGATAAGAAGACTTAATAATCTTTTTGAATAAAATTTCAATGTTTAAGGGAATTTTGTTTGAGGGGGAGATTGCACTTTTTTTTCTTCGTCCAGATTTTTATCTCATTGGGTTTTTCCTAGCAAAGTTTTAACGAGATAATCTTAATAGGTGATAAATAAATCAAGGGAGAGTGCTGTAATTATTCAATTATAATTACCCTTTGAAAGTGATGTATTTTCACCTAAGCCTAGATATTTTTCTTTACATCTCACCTACTTTTGAGGCTATTAAATGGATTTACCTAATTAGCTATTAATTAGACCTAATCACCTTAATTATGTGAGAAAATTAGATGTTAATTAATTATCTTGAGTCCTATAAATAGAGCTCATTTGTAAAGTGTTATGTACACATTTTTAAGAGAAGAAAATCTCTTTTTTTTCTCTAATCTCTCTCTAAAATGTTTTATTATTTTGTTAATTTCGACGATTATCTTTCGAAGAAGTTATTCCGGTGTAAACGACGATTATCTTTCGAAGAAGTTAATCCGACGTAAACGTACCTGTTTCAATAAAAGGTATATTGTTTAGTTTGTCACTTCTTCCTAAGACATTTTGAAAAGGAGAAATTTGGACAAAGAAGAATTTATCGAGAAATTTAGCGTGCTTGTTTTACCATCAGTTATGGACTTGTGGTATAGGATTCTTCCGTTCACAAAAAAAAAAAAAAAAAAAAAAAAAAAAAAAAAAAAAAAAAAAAAAAAAGAAAAAAAAAAAAAAAAAAAAAAAAAAA
>JAOVYX010021797.1:0-15331 GCA_035668315.1 Drosera spatulata
TGGTTGAGACAATGATCAGAACGGGTAATATGGTCTCGACTTTGATAGAAGACGCGATGGAGATCCAGGCCAAGGACGGTGGGAACTTATCTTTGGATATGAGACCATTTGACCTGCATTCTTTTGTCAAGGATGCTTGGTGCCTGACCAGGAGCCTGTTTGCCTATCAGAATACTGGTGTTTCCACTGATATCTCGAATAGGCTTCCTGATCTGGTAATTGGTGATGAGAGGAGAACTTTTCAAGTCATACTAAACATGGTTGGACACATGCTGCGTGTGTCAAAAGATGGTAGTGCAGCCACTTTCCGTGTGCTCCCTGAGAATGACGTCGAGTTCAAGAGTGATAATCAGGAGACGGCAAGGGTTGCATCGTCCAATGCATATGTTGCTGCTAAGTTTGAACTCGAGGTAAATGGGCAAGGTTCTCACACAGATCTAGCGTCCTCGAGTACCATTAGAAGACATGTCTATGATGGAAACCAGGAGAAATTGAGTTTTGCCATGAGCCAAAAGCTAGTGCAGGTCAGTAGCTATGTTTTAGTGTGCTGAAGATCATAATCATCTCCGACTTTTCTGTCAAATTTTTTTCTCTTGCTTGCTGTAAGGGAAAGCCATTTGCTCTTTTACATGTCTGTTTGGAAGTTCTTCATTTTTCATGTGTCCGATTTTTTTTCATCTGTTATATCTGACGTAGCTTTGGCGTAAGGTGAAAATGTAAGAATGCTGTTCCTCTAGCAATCACTTCGTTTTTTTCTTCTTTTTTTTTTTCAGTGTTCTACATACCAGTATTGTTTTCTGGGCATCACTTCCTATGTTGAGACATTTTGGTTTTTCTGCTTAAGATGCTGATCTACTATTAACATATTTGTCGGATTACATAACTGCTCGCCTGATTTTCATATGAATTACAGCTAATGCTGGGCAATATTTGGACTACCCAGAATGCACATGGCAATAGGAAAACTATGACCCTTCGCCTCAGGTTCCAATTACCAGTCTCGTGTGGCATAGCTGCTCAAGAGTCTGGAGAGACCAAGGCTGAGAGAATTAAGTCAAATTCTGTGCTCCCAGGGCTCAGAGTAATGCTGGTAGAAGAGGATGACATGAACCGAGCTGTGACCAAGAAGCTGCTGGATAAGCTTGGTTGTCAGGTTTTTGCTTTTCCCTCGGGATTCGAATGCTTAAGGGCTCTCGGATCAGCTGGAAGAAGTCCCATCCAGGTTGTGATCCTAGACCTTCAGATATCGGATATCGATGGTTTTCAGGTCGTTTCGAAAATCCACATGAATCATGGCCACCGTTGGCCAATCACGATAGCCCTCACAACCAGTGCAGAAGGAAATGTTTGGGATAGATGCTTGCAGATAGGGATAAATGGCCTTGTCAAAAAACCAGTAGTCCTGCAGGATATCGCCGATGAGCTCAAGAGGGTTCTTCACCGAGCAAAAGGAGGATCCTGAAGTGCACCAAATTTTTGACAATGCATAATCGTCCAACGCCACATCCTGGCCAGCTTTTCTATGGCAGGGTTTAAGCATCTTCGTCCTGTGTTACACTACAGCAAGAAAGCAAGAAAGTTCCTAGTTTTGGTTCTGATGACCTTTTAGATATACTGGTGTTGTATATAGTTCATAGTTGTGTTTTTAATTGGGGAGCATTTAGGAAATAATTTTTTGTTATCCGCAATTGTGAATATCTTGTTCTTCCTAAACATTGTCTTCTGACGGAAATTTCGAGGTCCTTTTTCGTTGTTGTATATAGTTCATGGTCGTAGCGTTGTGTTCCGGTTACAGCCATACTTTGTTCTGTATCTAACCCCGGCATCAAGAAGTGTCATTGTTTTATGTTCTGTAAATAGAAACATGCAGACAGCATAATGCTGATAGTACTGTTGTACCAAAGTGAGATGAAGTATACTTTAATGTCGATGTCAAAGTGGGTAGTGCCATTGGGGGAAATGTCTTGCCACTTGGGGTTGGTGTCGACATCAAATCGATCTTGTTCATATTTGGAAAACAAAACGCATCCAAATATATTCAATGAGTGCCTGTCATGTTCATTTTTTTTGCCAATCAGATAAATCAGTCACTTTCATGTTACCTTTGTTACATACCACAACAAGTACAAGTACTCGATCGTTACAGGTCACGGCTCTAGATTACTTTTATTTCGTTTAGTTGGCTCGATCTTAGTCGTCTCAACGCTAGCAATTGTTATCCAGTGTCCATCAACTATTCTTATCGTGTTTTCATGTTTAGTGTAGTTATTTGTTTTTAGATCGAGTTAGGAAGGAAGAGACAGTTCTCTCGATATCTGTTTTTCTCATGTAATTAAGAAAAAATAAATAAGTTCTCGTTTATTTGAATTAACAGATGATGTTATCTCGGAAGAAGCTCTCATGAACAATATCCAGAAGACAATACTGTGCAAGAAAGCACACAAATGATTATGATGTGTCTCATTTTTCCTTTTCCTGGTTTTGAGATGAGCATGGAGAGGACATCAATGAGAGCCCATGCCGGCCGGCGCCATAAAAGTAGGGGGAAACCGGTTCCCCGGAAACCGGCCCAAATCGTTGGGTTTCGAGGAGCCGACGACGTCGGCCCACGCACATGTACAGTAAAGGTTCGTTGACCGGTCAAACACATGAAAATGAGGAGAGGCAAGAGATCTGACCTTGGGAATGGGATTACTCCAATGTTACAGCTCATTTGTTGTTGTCGTTAATATCCATATTCTACTGTATATTGAAATGATTTGGGTAATCATCGCCGAAAATACAATGCGAAATTATAAACATATGAGCTGACTTTGGAGGATAAATTAATCATCAAAATATGTTTATTCGAATCGTTTCAAAATATATTTAATAATTTTTTATATAAAAAAATCAAAATAATCAAGATGTGTTACAGTACATTTATTATCTTCTCTCATAACTGTTACAGTAAACCTCATTATCATCAATAAAAAAAATATTTTTTTTATTAAATTTCACGTAAATTCAACCGACACATAAATCTGCGTGTTGGATCAAACTATTGTCTATATTTCAAAACGGAGGGAGTAGATGTTAATGATATTATTAATTAAGATGCTCGATTAATTATGTAGGTTTGTGAATACCTATATTCATCAACCAAATTTTTTTTTAGTTCTTCAACCATGTAGGTTTGTGAATACCTTGAATATTGTCAATAACCAATGAGGTTAGTCAATCATGAGAATGTTGATACGAAGACAAACTCCCTGACCAACCACTTGGTGTTCGGTTGAAAAATAGGCCCCCAATGACCAAACGATGGAGTTTAATTCGTTTCATTATAACTCAAAAGTGATTTGAATTGTTGGTCCTAACCTTAAAGACGAAGAGATCAAATCCTTACGAGGATAAAGATTTCCATTTCTTCGTCAAGCAAAACTTTCTTGCGGAGTATTTTTTTCAAATAACATGAACTAAATTTTATATATCAGCATACGGGCATGTAAGAATATCGACAATGGACTGGTTTCACATCATTAGAAAAGAAAACTTGATGAGTACTGTGGATTTGTTGGGAAATCTCTTGGCCTATAAAAGCCAACAAGGATGCTCCTACACTAACCACTGTTTAATTTTGATGATGAATGATCGCACTATGTATTATCTCAATTAAACTAATCCGGCATCAAATTTAAGCTCTTATTAGGAGAAAAAACATTTAGTACGCTATTCTGGTTTTTGACCTCGCCGTTTCTCTATGGCCCACATTTATCGCAACCATTGCCGGGTTTCATGATTCTTTTTCAAAAGCTTAATCAATAAAAAATTAAGATTAATTAGAATACAATTTGGCATATTATGTGATTTAACAGCTACTAATGGTGGAGACCAAGTGCATAAAAAGGGGATCACTTTGTTCTTTCCTTATTATATTAAGCATTTCTATAAGCTACTAGTAGTTGATTTGAATAATGCAGCACCAACGTGGGCTCCATATCTCCACTGTGCCTCATTGAGGATTGCTAGGGATCATCTTCTTCTCTATGAAATTTTGGCTTTGCTTTGCCCAAGTGATTAAAATTTCTTGATTAGAAAGGTAGATAGCTTGGATTTAGATTAGATCGGCCACCACGTGAATCCACGTGATGTGGACCCCTTTGTAAAATAAATAAAAAAATAAAGATAAGATAATATTATGTCATCGTTAACGAATCGTAATGTTATCTTGATCTCTGATTGATTAGATTTCTTATTCAACATTTAATCGGGTCCAACTTATCGTTTAATTTTGACCGTTTAAAACTTAGGACAAAGTTGTCATAATGAATACTTTTGCAAAAGAAAGAACCAATAATGACTTATTACTGCATATCTAATTCCTCTCCTTGTATATCAATATATTGAGTGCTCATGGATCAAGGTTATATATACTCAGTGGCGTACGTCCTATGTAAGGCACTTCTATTCTATTCTAGTCTAGTCCAAGATAATGTATCCATGCGACTATACAAAAATATGTAAACATCTCCTGTTCATATGGAAAAGGCCAATTAACGAGTTCTAGTTGCATGCACATATACAAGATTATATAATTAAGGGAGCAGAAGATGAAGAAAACAAGGAGAAGGTACAGACTCTTTCAAACCAATATGTGAAAGTTCATGTTTTTTCATAGCGAAAGAAAGCTCAGGCTTGAATTGCGTATACTATCAATCAGAATATATTGGCATAAACAAAGTGATGAGAACATTCATATTAGTGCATCCAACAAGTGAAAATGGCAAATATCCTCAACCATGCATACATATTGGTCTGATGCATCTGCGGGTATAATATATACGTGAACCCCAAAGCATATAGTAGTAAATCAGTTTATAGAATACTTTTGTATAACATGAACTGATTGATCAGTGTTATAAAAACGCATGAATATATCCGCCAGACATATAGAACATGAATTTATAATGGATTAAATTATGGGACGCATGCATGAATATCCACCATTGGCAATACATGTGAAAAAAGCAGGAACCCCTCACATATAATTATTCCAGTTAATTTCAATCCACACATTTATTGTTCTTACTAAATATATTTGATAATCAACATATGTAATTTATGATATTCATCAGACACAAGCAAAGATACAAACCACAACCAAGAACAACACTTTGCCCTAATTTATATAAAAAGTATACTCAAACTTGCAAAACACATCATTATTAAACAAACCATACCCTATAAAAATTAATATACAGAGATCGATCGATCGAAAATATAGTTTAATTTCTATATAAGCAGCTGGATGCCTTTCATTCTCTATGCCATGCCTCCATTATCCAAGCATTGATATCATCCAAACTTTTAGCTCCTCCAAGAGATCAATCGATCCATCAAACCGATTTAGCAAGTAGGGTTTCGGCGACAAACAAATTGGTCATTAACCAATCCATCAGCGCACGCATTTAGACTCCAAAATCATGGATCGATTATCGTGTACGTTAGTAACGAAACAATTTTGTTTCGTGTTTACTCCAAGCAGTTGCAACCACCAGTAACAATTACCTGCAGATTGAAGTCATCAAAGGCATTGCTCCTGGATATAATTGGATTAAGAGGTAGATGGTAATTCAAAACGATGGACGGCCATGATTCCAGCTGCTATACACATCTTGATTCGATTGCCCACCACCACCACCACCATTTCCAAGCAAATTACTCGGCATATTATACATCTGCATCTGCTCACCACCACCAACACCGCCACTGTCCTCGCCGCCGCCGCCGCCAAGGAGACTCCCTTGACCACCACCACCACCACCACCACCCTCCTCCTCCTGCACATCCTCGAGCGGCAACTTCTCATACGTGGCATTCGAAAACGTGGCCGCGATCACCATGACGGGGCCCGCAGCGACCAGTGGCCCAACAACACATCCTCCCACGACCTGCCCCTGCCCGCCTGCCAGGTACACGGCCAGCCCTGTGGACCCGGGCAGCGTGGGCCCGGGGAGGAACGAACCCGAAACAGACAATATCTCGAACCTGCCGTGCAACGCCATCACAGCGCTGCCGGTAGGCTGACGCAGGGTCACGTTGGTGACCGCGCCGTTGGCGCTGAGGACGCATACCCCCCTCTGTCGCCTCCTGGCGAAGTGGGCGATGCTCTCGGCGACGTCGGCGCCGCTCGCGATCTCCATCACGTGGCTCCGGAGCGCGTTGGGACTGTCCCTGGTGACGAAGATCGGAGGCTTCGGTTTATTCTTAGAGCCCGGCGGGCGGCCCCGAGGGCGGCGCGTCAGGACGACTATAGCGCCGTCCTTGGGCTCATCGGTCTCCTCGGCCTGTCGATGCTCCTGATGGTGATCGCTATCGTTGTTGTTGTTGACGTCGTCGTTGATGGAGATGCCGAGATGATGGTGATCCACAGATTGTTGTTGTAGTTGCTTCTTCATCGCAGAGGAGATTGAGGTTGGTGAAGGTTGGTGGTGGTGGTGTTGAGGGAGTCCTTGTTGCACTGCTTGCCCAGTCCACCATGGATTTGCCATTTTTTGGATTTAAAAAATTAGAAGCAATAAATTGGATTTGAAGCGGTGGCTTTGCCCTAGATGGTTAGACAGGCCTGTGGGTGTCTGAGACTCTGAGTATTGATGAGATGGGATATGGGGTATTGATTTTGGAAGCAGCGGCAAAGTATCTGAAATTAAATTGATGGTGATCCAAATTGTAGAGTTGGATTAAATTTTGGGGTCTGAATGAATGAGATGACTGAGAGATATGATGAGTGAGAGGGGGCTGAGGAAAAAGACGGGGAAGAAAGCTAAAAGTTGAATGAGGAGTTTCATTTAATGTAATGCGTCATGGAGGAAGTGGAGACAGAGAGAGATGAGTATTCAGTACTGGTGATGGTATTTGAATAAACAATTGATTGAGGGAGGTTTAATGGTAGACCTAAAGCGCAGCGCACCGTCTATACGCAAATGTTCATACGGAATCGTCAGTTATCACTGTAATATATTTATAATTGAACCGTATTTAATCTGATTTATTATAATATTATTTATATGTTAAAATATTATCGATAATATATATATATATATATATTCTAAATAAGATAAGGAATCTTATTTGAGAATTATATTTCGTGATGATATTAAACTATTTAATTAATTATTATTTTCTAATGATATTATAATAATAAAACGGATATGTAACAATATTAAAACAACATGTATAAGATAATAAAAAGACATTATAAATTAAATATAAATTATTAATATTATGTTATTAATGTATGATCAATCAAAATTGATATCAAAGTACACCAAACATTGATACCTAAAAAAACTAAATTAGTTATATGTATATAAATAGATAGGTGAAGCCTAATTCTTTATAAGGATCAATTTATCCGGATAAACTTTAATTTGTGTTATGAAATATGATAAGATGATTGAATGTTCATTTTTCGCTCTTTATGTCCCATAAGAAATATATATATATATATACTATTGAAAAAAAGATAGATAAATTGACTTTAGCTAATTGATTAAAGTGAATCAATTTTAGTCACTTGTTTGTCTCAACTATTTGTTTTGTCTTTCAATGAAAAAAAATCAATAATGAAGTCAATAATTATAATAAACTCATTTTAACCTCAAATGACTTTAGTGACAGTCATAATCATCGTTGTTCAACGCGTATTCTAAACCATGAGCAGCTTCATTGCACTAAAATTTATAAAAATGTATTTTAAACTACGATTGACATCATGTGATAAATTTGAGTGACATGAATAAGATTATGCCAATCAAAAATCATATCAACAAATTTCAGTTCTTCCATTTCTGTTTGCTCATGGTCTGATGCTTTCAAGCAAAGGATCTGTTCAATTATTGAAAAACAAATTGCTATGATCTAGTTAGTACACGAGCTTATTACAAAATGATATGCAGGACTCGATAAGCTTCCACACAATCCTTATGAATCTAATTTCCATGCGCAACATATAAATCTAGCTTATCTTATTAGTGCATGTGGTTCATAACATATGATGACACGCACACAAAAGAAATTATAATTAGCCAGGGGAGTAGTTACAATAGTTAGGGGGATAATACGAATGAGAAAAACTAACCAAATATTCAAAAAAAAAAAAAAAAACACAATCAATCATTTTAAGTTAAAATTTGTTGATACACGTGCAATAAAAGATTGTTGGTGTCACTAGAAGACAAGAGGATAGGCTTTGTTTTCTTGTTTTTCAATTACTTCTATTTGTTTCCGTTGGATTTCGTATTCTCGGATGCATATGAAATTAGGGTTCCTCTTGTATAATATGGATCAAAAAAGAAATCGAAGATATATAAAAGTGGTGTTGGGTTCTTTTAATGGTGGTGGTGGTATGGGATGGTGCGCGCGCGCATGGAGAGGTGCACGTTATTGTCTGCCTCGATGAAGAATCAGGCTTGCAGCAGCAGCAGAAACCAGAAGGTCGCATATGGCATGGCATGATCAAACTCCAATATATTTTCAAAACATTATCCATTCATGATATTGGCCAGGGATTAACTACGTGGTAAATAATCATTCTATTTAATCAAGTGATTAGGAGTTCCATAGGACAGTATGGATCTCATTCTCCTCGCATGTTATATTCTATCTGTCCCATAAAACATACAACATTATATCATCAATATAGTATCCAACATGTATCTTGAAGAATTTTGTTATTCATTTTAACGACATAAAAAAATTACGTTACTGGCTCTGGGATAAAATACATAACTTAAATTATCATTATTAATTATTGCATGATAATTTTACGTAACTCGATGTTTGATCGTCCCGCGAACGATTCGTAACTTAAATAACTTTAACGCTGACCTAAGATAACGTTACGTTTTCTATGCAACGGAAGTAGTACTTGACTTGATTATGCAGATTTGTTGTTTTATTTTCCTTGTCTCAGATAAATAACGACACATTATTTGTTGTTTTTCTATCCAAATGTCTATTTTACCTTTACTATATATCAAATCATCCTCATGATAATTATTTTTTTCTTTTTAACCACTCATAATTTTAATCATTCTTTTTCTGCCCACTCACAATTACTACTCAGCTTCTTACTCTTAAAACCAAAAGAGCATTTTGATAAAATTCAACAAAGTAATATATTTTTTAATCTTTGTATTAAGTCAACACATCATAATTTATCTGGGACGAAGACAGTATGTTTTTATCATTCTATGAGAGCTTATAACATCACAACGAAACAAGCTTCAAATTTAGTTATCCCAAGTTTTATAGTTGAATTGCGTTTTTTGTTTTTTGCAATTACGTGAGGATAATGTAATAAATAATACTTCTTTATTTTAATTTAATTATAATATTTTTTTGGATGATCCTAATATAAATATAATGTTTTTATTCTTTCTTTATTGATTAATGAATTTATATTAATCTAATTAAAGTATCTCATTATCTATTTCCTCCTTCTTTCTCTAAAAAAATATTTTTTTTATCAAATTTTATATAAATCAAACACATAAAAAATTACGTATAGAATTAAATCGTTATAATAAAATTGAGACAAAGATAATAATAATTAAATAAGTTTAGATGAAATTCAAAGGACAAGTATATTTTAAAGAAGTACTCACATATGAACAAGTATTCTCTTTACTTATTCAATTTCAGTACAAAATCGAGTTTTAATTGTCTAACTTTTTTTTCCCCGTTTGGAGATGACCACCTCACCTGGATACTCATAAAAAAATCTCGTACTGCAAAATACTCTCCTCTTCTCTCTTCACATGTTCTGTCTCATCGATCAGTTAAAAAATCTCTGAAACCGACAGAGACGTAAACGGCGACGGAGAATGAATTCGAGAAACGATCTGTTCGGCGATTTGCCGCCGCCCACACACACCTCGAAGCCCGCTCAACAACCGCCGCAGCACCACCACAACCAACATCACCCTCCGGCGGCGTCGAAGGCCACTGAAATCACCGATGCATAGCCGCCGGCGATTCAAGCGCCGCCGCCGCCTCCTCTTAAAAGCGCGCTGAAAAGGGCTAAAGCTACATCTGAGTCAGTTCCGCCAGGTAATTCGAGGTCTCGTTGGTTCCTCTCGGGTTTCGATTTTTGTGGAATTTTTGGATGATTGATCTGTTTCGAATTCAATTTGAGGATTTGCGTGCACGATTCGATTTGGAAATTTATCTGTAAATAACGATGTGCTTTTGGTTCGTTTCGTGTACATAATCTTGGACTTTGTTTGATGCTCATGGATTGATGGCAGTAATACGGTGAGGGTTGGTTCGTCGGTTCGTCGGTGGTTTAGGGTTTCTTCAAATTAGGGTTTTTTTTAATCCCTGCTAGGTGGCTGTGATTACTTCCCTCCATGTTTTTGTAGCATCCCTTATTTGCTTGATGGAGTATTTAAAGCTGTCAACACTGCTTTTCATGCCGAGATGAATAGAGGCCCTAGGGTCCGAAGATGAGGTGCACAGGCACGCGTAATCCAGAATAAGGTGTAATTAGGAAATTCTTATTACATGTGAGGAATTGTGGTTAGACAGTTTAACAACTCAAGCCGTAGAACACTTAAATATTGTGAGTTCAACAAGGGATATTATGGTTAAGCTTTTTTAATTTTGAGTAATGAAGAAGTAAGATTTAAGAAATCAATTATGTTTCAAGAGCTCATCCTTAACATTTGAGACGAGGGTGGAGGAATGGTGAGTGCTGTCCTTGTTTGGTCAGTTCTGAAACAACTAGGCATCTGAGCAGTGTTAATAAGTAGTCAAGAAGCCAGGACAAGCTGATGTGCCACCCTGTAGGCATTTGGATCATATTCTCGGTGTTGTTGGTTACTCATAAACTACGTTTTTTTGTCTTATTTCTCTTGTGAATCTCTATAGTCAATTGTATTCAATAGGCTTTTTCCTCGAATGAAAAAACCTTGGTTTTCACTTATCTGTAGGTTTTTTTAATTAAACAACTAAAACAAGGAACAAAAAATTCATGTGACTAACTTTTCCCAAGAGATTCACAAGAGAAATAAGACAAAAAAAAACGTAGTTTATGATAAACAGTACTGTGTAGTTTTCACTTGTCTCTGGTCATTTTGTTGATGGTTCTTTCTAATTCTATTTTTTTGGGAATCTAATATTTTTGTATACTTTTATATACTCTCTGTCCCAAATTTCAAATTGGTTGGTTGTAAATGTCAAAAAAATTAAGCTTGATGTTGTTGTGATTTGTCAGAGAGTGGATCGGAGAAGCGGTTGAAATTTAAAACTACGACATATGCTTCCGAGGTTCAAGTCATTGATGCTATGAAGAAAATAGCTTCACATATTAAGAGCGAGGCCAAAATGAGTAAAGCTTCGAAGTTAGCTATACAGCTGATCCAGGCTAAAAGAGTGAAGCCCGAGAACAGCGGTCACTTTCTTGCCATATTGGAAGCTGCGATGTCATCTCCTACATCCTGTCATCAGGCTTCTGTTCGAGCAGATTATCATGCATTGTTCACTGCTGCACAGGATACAACTGAGGTGAGATTCCTTGTCCTTATGGGCTTGACAACCTTTTTCTTTTCCTGGTCTAAGCCAACATATTTATTATTTAATATTATCTTTATGTTATAATATTCATATGACGATTAGGGCTCACTTTATGCTGCATCTTTGCAGTCCCTGAGCAAACAGCAGAAGAATCAACTGGCTGTTTGGATGATTAGGGCGGTGGTCGCCAATGATTTGTTGACTGATGATAGTTTCGTGGTGAGCAACATTACTTCCTTATTGCTTGGCTAATATTATTACGCCATAATTCATGTGATTCGTTGCAGTAGAAAGTGTACTGGGCTGTTTACCACTGGGATTAGTTCTCTTGGTGTTAATCTGTATAGTTGTTTTTTTTTCTTGTGTGTTCCAAGTTGTGTACATGACAGAGGATGATGTATATGAAAGATTGGAATGGTGTCGTCGTATTCAAGTAGTCGACCCCATTTGATGGGATAAAGACTTGATTTTTTGTTGTTGTGTTTCAAGTTGTGGTTGACATTTTTTGTTAGGACAAAAACATCAGAGACATCTCTTTCCCTGCCATATTGGGATCTTCATTACTCATTTATGTTGCTGAAGGAAGCAAGTTTTGGTGCAGAGCGTGCACTATTCACCTACCCGACCTATTGTTTGTTGGTTTTCTCTACCCGTCATTGTCTAATTTCCTTGGTGTTTTTACTAGTTTTCGAAAGAATTGAACTTTTTGCCCTAATACCAGGCTTAAATTTTACTAGGTCTGTACTCTGTGGATGCTGTTTATTGATGAATCAGGTGGTTCACTGATTCATCCGGACCATGATAACTTTTCACGTTCTCGTCTAGTGATCCTGATTTTTCATGGTTGAAACTTGAAACCTCCTCTTACGTACCATAGTCTAAGCTTTAGGAGAGATCGTACCATCATCTGCTTGATTAGACTGATGAGTTGAGTGCTAATCTTGATTAGCACGTTCAAGCCTCTTGCAGTGCAGTTGCTTGTTACGTTTAGGTGCACTCCTCTCTAGTACCTTGTTGGTTTCATTGCTGTGGATGGTGCTTGTAAGTCTTTAGGTTTGATCCTTGCCTTCAGTTGGCTTGGTTTTGGCTGAAGTTTCAACTGAGTTGCTAAGTTCTGTTGTAACAATTTGTTCGGCCTCCTGATTATTTGTTCTGTATCTCTTCGTTTATAGAGTTTTACTATCCTCTTGACGATTCAGGTTGACAGTGTTGTCCTGTCTTACACTAGTGATTTCCAGACAGCGAGCTCATAAGTGGAGGACAGCCCAGGAACACAGAATGTTAAAAGAATGAAGCAGTCAGTGCTTCATGTGCAGAGTGCCGTAATAATTTGAACCTGAACAGCTTCTCATGCATGCATGATGATTTTGTTTCCTTCTATTCTAATCATGTCTTGTTTAATTGATGTAGTTCTCCAAAACTGCTGGACGTGTGAAGGAACTTATTTCCGCCCTTCCTGTTGCAACTAAAGAAGATGATGCTGAGGAAGCCGAAGCTCTCAAAGAGGAGTCTGTGCAGGTTGATGGAGATGGCCACGGCAATGGTAATCCCTCATCAGCTGGTTCGTCTGCACCAACTGCCAAGGAAGAAGAATCGGACCCCTTTGGACTGACGCTTTACTAAGCAAGCCCAAAAAAGATGTAATGACAAAACTGAACAGTATCTCAGCAGACAAGACTATAAAGGATGACGAAGAGGAGAGCAAGCGATTCCTCAGGTTACAGAGAGAAGCCCTTATTAACTGCTTGGAGATTGCGGCAAACCGCTATAGAACACCATGGTAAATATCGGTTTCAGCTGCATACTTTTTTTCTTTGATCTGTCTTGTGTGGTTTTGCTTTCTTGCCTTCGGCCATGTGCTGAAAGTTCTTCATTGCAGGTGCCGAACTGTTATCGACATACTCGCAAAGCATGCCTTCGACAATATATCAAGATTTACAGCTCTTCAAAGGGATGCCATTGAGAAACTCTGGGCCTCTGTAAGGGAACAACACATACGCCGAAAGCAAGGGAAGTCCGTATCAGGAAAGCTTGATGTGAATGGTTTTGAGTGGTTGCAACAGCAGTATGCTAGCGAGGAGATCGGTATTCGGCGTGCTGTAGGGGGAGGCCGTGACCGTCGTTGTGAACAATGGCTAGGTTGATACCTTGGTTGAACGGAACCCGATTGATCTTGTGCCATCTTGTATGATGATTCATCCTCAACATTACTCTTCTAAGCTGTATAATCGCATAGTTGAATTCAATCTCTTAGATACACAATATGGAAATCCGGTTTATGGATGGGGTCATTTTTCCCAATGGTAGGTCGCTACCAATTGCATTGTTCGTTCATAGATTTGAGAAAGGCTTGAAGGAGGAGCACTCATATGATGTGCAATTTTTTTCTCATTGACGTTGAAGAAGTTGTTTTCTCATTGATGTGCAATTTTTTCTCAGAAAATGAGTTTTATTTTTCTGAAGAAATCGTTTTCTCAAAAAACGAATTCTAATCAATTTTTGTGATTCTTTTTTTATGTAAGTAGAACTCGTTTTTTTAGGAGACGATTTATATAAAACAGAAATCGTTTATTCAATGAGCGATTTTTATGTAATGGCGAATTCATCTTTTGAAAAAACGAATTCTGTTTTGACGTTAAGAGAAAAAAATGAATGTAAAAAAGCAATGACGCCCGAAGACTATCGTGAGATGTAGTTTAGAGCAGAGAAGCGAAGTGTAATCATATGCCAAGCATATGATCTAGGCGTTAAACTGGGTGCACAATGAACGTACCATTTGATGGAGCCACCGAACTGGGTTTTCTCAGACTCGATCTAGAAATAGAATTCTATGAACAACAAAATAACAAAAAAAAAAAAAAAAGTGATTTTGTAATGTAACATGTAACAGCAATTTAGCTTAAACGAAATCCATACAAAAATAGACGATTCTGTAATTCATGTTTGTCATCGTAGTTAACTCATTGTAACATGTAGGTAACGATAATTGCATCTCTTTACGGATAACCATTACTTCGATATTAGTACTACTACTACTTTAGCTTAAACGGAATCCATATAAAATGGGATCCATGAAGGAAATTGCTAATCCTCCCCGACTCATCCTGTGGACCCCATCTTTTTTTTTTAAATTATCTTTTTTTATATAATATTTAAAATCGTTTATATATATATATATATATATATATTAAAAATAAATATATATTTGAAATTTACACATTAATATCTATAAAATAAGATTAATATTGAATATAGAAAAATATATTTCATAAAAATATTGAAATAAATCAGATTATAATATATTGCGGGTATGAGATATTGTATGGATTGTATGCCTTTGAGAATAGTCATTACATACATTTGATACAAATATTTCGGCTTATTTTACTCATTTGTCATTGAGGTCTTCTTCGATTGAAGTCCAAAAACGTCGTGAAATAACTATTGTCTATGTCGGGAATCACTTTGTTCAATTATTTTTACATCCGAATTATCCGATATCTCCAATCTCGAGATGGTGATGGGAAAACGCATCCAATGCAGCTCGAGCATGGACCGATAGTTATGCAGTTCGTGTTCAACTGTGGAGTGAAGTGATGAACATCAATCCATGTAGTAGACAATATTTTGGAGGAACGATTAAATAGGATAAAATTTATATGCGTTTAAGTATTATTAATACGTATTTATTTATAATGTAATGAATTTTTTTTATATTCAATATTGATCTTATTTTTAGATATTGATGTGTAGAGTTCAAATATATATTTAT
>JAOVYX010021798.1:0-15329 GCA_035668315.1 Drosera spatulata
TACATTCACTTCAAAACGTACAAAACCGAATGCAAAGTGGTAAAAACACTATAAAACAGCCTAATATAACTTGAAAAGGCTCTTTTGATAGATTCTTGCATTTTCAGGCTATTTAAGGTTGTTTTATGATGTTTCCACCACTTTTGATTCCTTTTTTGTGTGTTTTGAAGAGATTTGAGTTATTTCAAGGTGTTTTTAGCCTTTTCATGTGTTTTTGAGTGTTTTAATGTCATTTCAAGGCTTTTTTCATAGTTTGTTACATTTTCAAGTTATGTGAGGTTGTTTTATGGTGTTTTAAGCATTTTCATGTGTTTTATAGTCATTTTATAGTATCTTGCATTTGCATCTAATTCTTTTATGGTGTCTTTAGCCTTTTTATGTGTTTTTGAGTGTTTTGAGGTTATTTTAAGGCTCTTTTCGTACTTTCTTGCCTTTTCCAGCTATTTGAAGTTGTTTTATTAGGGCTTTATCACTTGTCATTCATTTTGTGTGTTTTGAAGAGATTGGAGTTGTTTCTATGGTGTTCTTTTAGTGTTCAAGGTTATTTCAAGGCTGTTTTCATTTTTTTTTCTGGCGTGTTCAAGTCATTTGAGGTTGTTTTATGGTGTTTTTAGTCTTTTCATGTTTTTTTTTGTTATTTAAGATCATTTGAAGGCTCTTTTCGTAGATCTTGCATTTTCAAGTTATTTGAGGCTGTTTTATGGTGTTTTTAACACTTTTCATTCATTTTTTTGTCTTTTGAAGAGATTTGAGTGTTTTTTATCATGTTTTTATCCTTTTCAAGTATGTTTGAGTGTTTAACCTCATTTAAAAGCTCTTTTCATAGTTTCTTGCATTCTCAAGTTGTCTAAGGTTGTTTTATGATGTTTTTAGCCTTTTCATGCATTTTTGAGGTCATTTTAAGGCTTCTTTCGTGGTTTGTAGGTTGTTTTATGACCTTTTTATCACTTTTCATTCGTTTTTGTGTGTTTCGTAGAGTTTTGAGTTGTTCTTATAATGTTTTTATTCTTTTCAAGTGTTTTGGAGTGTTTTAAGCTCATTTCAAGGTTCTTTTGATAGATTTTGGCGTTTTCAAGTTAGTTAAGGCTGTTTTATGGGGTTTTTATCACTCTTCATTCGTTTTTTGCGTTTCGAAGATAATTGATTTGTTTTGTGGTTTTTTTTAGCCATTCCAACTGTTTTTAAGTGTTTTAAGGTCATTTGAAGGCACTTTTCGCAGTTTCTAGCATCTTCAAGTTATCTGAGGTTTTTTATAGTGTTTTTAGCTTTTTTATGTGTTTCTGAGTGTTTCAAGGTCATTTCAAGGATCTTTTCATACTTTCTTGAGTTTTGAAGTTATTTGAGTTTGTTTTATGGCGTTTTTAGCCTTTTCACGTATTTTTAAGTGTTTTAAGGTCATTTCAAGACTTTTTTGATAGTTACTTGTGTTTTGAAAAGATTTGAGGTTGTTTTATGATGTTCATAAGCCTTTTTCATTTGTTTTTGAGATTTTTTAAGAAATTTGAGTTGTTTTTATGGTTTTTTTAGCCTTTTCATGTGTTTTAAGGTCGTTTCATGGATTTTATGATAGATTCCTGCGTTTTCAAGTTAGTTGAGGCTGTTTTACAGTGTTTTTACCACTTTTCTTTCATTTTTTTGTGTTTTGGAGAGATTTTAGTTGTTTTCATCGTTTGTTTTTCCTTTTCATGTGTTTTTGAGTGTTTTATGCTTATTTGAAGGCTCTTTTCATAGTTTCTTGCCTTTTCAAGTTTCTTGCATTTTCTTCAGTGTTTTTATTCTTTTAAGGTCATTTCAAGACGCTTCTGATAGTTAGTTGTGTTTTTAAGAGATTTGAGGTTGTTTTACGATCTTCATGAGCTTTTTTCATTTGTTTTTGAGGTTTTTAAGAGACTTGAGTATTTTTTTTATGGTGTTTTTTAGCCTTTTCATGTGTTTTATGTGTTTTAAGGTCATTTCAAGGCTTTTACGTCAGATTCTTGCGTTTTCAAGTAAGTTGAGGCTATTTTACAGTGTTTTTACCACTTTTCATTCATTTTTGTGTGTTCTGAACAAATTTTAGTTGTTTTTATCGTGTTCTTAGACTTTTCAAATGTTTTTGAGTGCTTTGAGCTCATTTCAAGGCTTTATAGTTCTTACGTACAAGTTATTGAGGCTGTTTTATGGAATTTTTACCCCTTTTGATTCATTTTTGTGTGTTTTGAATAGATTTGAGTTGTTTTTATGGTGTTTTTCTTTTCAAGTGTTTTTAGCCTTTTCATGTGTTTTTGAGTGTTTTAAACTCATTTGAAGGCTCCTTTGATAGGTACTTGCATTTTGAAGAGATTTGAGATTGTTTTATGATGTTCATAATCCTTTTTCATCTGTTTTTGAGGTTTTTTATAGTCTTTTTATCCATTTCTAGTGTTTTTGAGTGTTTTAAGGTCATTTCTAGAAGCTTTTAATAGATTCTTAAGCTTTCAAGTTATTTGAGACCGTTTTATGGTTTTTTTTTATTTACCACTTTTCATTCATTTTTGTGTGTTTTGAAGATATTTGAGTTGTTTTTATGGTGTTTTTGGCCTTTTCAAGTGGTTAAGAGTGTTTTAAGCTCATTTCAACGCTTTTTTCACAGTTTCTTGCATTTTCAAGTTATTTGATGTTGTTATATGGTGTTTTTAACCTTTTCATGTGTTTTTGAGTGTTTTAAGGTCATTTCTACGCGCTTTACATAGTTTCTTGCATTTCGAAGTTATTCGAGGTCGTTGTATGGTGTTTTTTTAGCCATCTCAAGTGTTTTTGAGTGTTTTAAACTCTTATCAAGGCTCATTTGATGTATTTTTGCGTTTTCAAGTTATTTGAGGCTGTTTTATGGTATTGTTACCCCTTTTCATACTTTTTTATGTGTTTCGAAGTTATTTGAGTTATTTTTATCATGTTTTTAGCCTTTTTTGCGTTTTAGAGGGTTTTGAAGACATTTGAGTTCTTTTTATGGTGTTTTTGAAAACACTTGAAAATGCAACTAATTTGAAAATGCAAGAAATAAAGAAAACAGCCTTGAAATGATCTTAAAAAGCTCAAAAACATAAAAAAGGAAAAAAAAAACACCATAGGAAACAACTCAAATCTCTTCAAAACTCTCAAAAACACATGAAAAGGCTAAAAACACCATATAACAACCTCAAATAACTTGAAAATGCAAGAAACAACGAAAATAGCCTTGAAATGATCTTAAAACACTCAAAAACACTTGAAAAGGTTAAAAACACCATAAAAACCTCAAATCTCTTCAAAACAAACAAAAATGAATGAAAAGTGCTAAAAACACCATAAAACAACGTCAAATAACTTCAAAATGCAAGAATCGATCAAAAGAGCCATGAAATGAACTTAAAACACATGAAAAGGCTAAAAAACAGCATGAAAAACAAAACAAATAACTGGAAAACGTAAGCAACAATGGACACAGCCTTGAAATGATCTCAAAACACTCAAAAACAGAGTGTTTTTACCACTGATCATTCGTTTTTGTGTGTTTTGAAGAGATTTGAGTTTTTATTTTTTTTATGGTGTTTTTAACCTTTTCAAGTGGTTGTGAGTGTTTCAAGGTCATTTCAAGGCTCTTTTGTATGTTCTTCCATTTTCAGTTTAGTTGAGGCTATTTTATGTTGTTTTTATTTGTTTTTGTGTGTTTTGAAGAGATTTGAGTTGTTTTTACGGTGATTTTAGCCTCTTCATGTGTTATTTAATGTTTGAAGGTCATCTCTAGACTGTTTTCGTTGTTTCTTATGTTTTCAAGTTGTTTGAGGTTATTTTATGTTATTTTTTGCTTTTTCAAGTGTTTTGAGTGTTTTAAGATCATTTCAAGACTCTTTGGATAGCTTTTTCCGTTTTCAAGTTATTTGAAGCTGCTTTATAATGTTTTTTCTTACCACTTTTCATTCGTTTTTGTGTGTTTTGATGAGATTTGAGTTGTTTTTGTGGTATTTTTAGCCTTTACACTTTTACTAAGTGTGTTAAAGTAATTTCAATGCTCTTTTCATAGTTTCTTGCATTTTCAAGTTATTTGAGGCTGTTTTATGGTGTTTTTAGGTTTTTTCATGTGTATTTGAGTGTTTTAAGGTCATTTCAAGGCTCTTTACGTAGTTTCTTGTGATTTCAAGTTATTTGAGGTTGTTTTATGGTGTTTTTAGCCTTTTCTTGTGGTTTTGTGTGTTTTAAGGTCATTTCAAGGCTCTTTTGATGGATTCTTGTGTTTTCAAGTTATTTGAGGCTGTTTTATGGTGTTTTTATCTTTTGATTCGTTGTGGTGTGTTTTGAAGTGATTTGAGTTGTTTTTATTGTGTTTTTAACCTTTTCAAGTGTTTTTGTGTGTTTTAAGTTCACTTCATGGGTCTTTTCACAGTTTCTTATGTTTTCAAGTTAATTTTTTAATGGTGCTTTTGTCTTTTTCCAGTGGTTTTGAGTGTTTCAAGGTCATTCCAAGGCTCTTTTGATAGATTCTTGTGTTTTCAAGCTATTTGAGGCTGTTTTATGGTGTTTTTACCATTTTTTAATCATTTTTTTTGTGTTTTGAAGATATTTGAGTTGTTTTTATCTTGTTCTTAGCCTTTTAAAGTGTTTTTCTAGTGTTTTAAGCTCGTGTCAAGCCTCTTTTCATAGTTTTTTGTGTTTTATAGTTATTTGAGGTTGTTTTATGTTGTTTTTAGCCTTTTCTTACGTTTTTAAGTTATTTGAGGCTATTTTATGATGGCTTTATAATTTTTCATTCGGTTTTGTGTCTTTTAAAGAGATTTGAGTTGTTTTTATGGTGTTTTAGCTTTTTAATGTGTTTGTGAGTATTTTAAGATCATTTCAAGGCTCATTTCATAGTTTCCTGAGTTTTCAAGTTATTTGAGGTTGTTTTATGGTATTTTTAGGCTTTTATGAGTTTTTGAGTATTTTAAGGTCATTTAAAGGCTTTTTTGATAGTTTGTGATTTGAAAAGATTTGAAAATGCCATAAAAAAAAAACAAATCAAATCTCTCAAAAACCTAAAAAGCAAATGAAAAGTGGTTTTGTTTTGATTTGTTTTTATAGTGTTTTTAACCTTAACATGTTTTTTCGAGTATTTTAACTTGATTTCAAGGCTTTTTTCGTAGTTTCTTACGTTTTCAAGTTATTTGAGATTGTTTTATGATTTTTTTTAAATCTTTTTCAAGTGTTTTTGAGTGTTTTAAGCTCATTTCAAGGCTTTTTTCATAGTTTCTTACGTTGTCAAGTTATTTGAGGTTATTTTATGCATTTTTAGCCATTTCATTTTTTTTTTGATTGTTTTAAGATCATTTCAAGGTCCTTATGACAGTTTCTTGTGTTTTGTAGAGATTCGAGGTTGTTTTATGGTGTTTTTTGCCTTTTCAAGTGTTTTTGAGTGTTTTAAGGTTATTTCAAGGCTCTTTTGATAGATTCTTGCGTTTTTCAAGTTATTTGAGGCTGTTTTGTGGTGTTTTTTTTTTTTTTTTTTTACCATTTTTCATTTGTTTTGTGCGTTTTGAAGAGATATGAGTTATTTAATGGTGTTTTTAGCCTTTTCATGTGTTTTTGAGTTTTTAAGGTCATTTCAAGCCTCTTTTGATATATTCTTGCGATTTTCAAGTTATTTGAGGCTGTTTTATGGTGTTTTTACCACTTTTCATTAAATGTTCTGTATTTTGAAGAGATTTGAATTGTTTTTATGGTGTTTTTACCATTTTTTATTCGTTTTTGTTTGTTTTGAAGAGATTTCATTTTCTTTAATCATGTTTTCAGTCATTTTTTTTTGTTTTTGAGTGTTATAAGGTCATTTCAAGGATATTATTGCACTTTCTTGTGTTTTCAAGTCATTTGAGGTTGTTTTAAAGTGTTTTGGGACTTTTAATGTATTTTTGTGTGTTTTAAGCCCATTTCAACGCTCTTTTCATAGTTTCTGAAGTTTTCAAGTTATTTGAGGCTATTTTATGCTGTTTTTATTGATTTTCATTCGGTTTTTATGTGTTTTGAAGGGATTTGAGTTATTTTTCTGGTGTTTTTAGCCTTTTTTGGTGTTATTAGGCCATTTCAAGGTTGTTTTCGTTGTTTCTTGCATTTTCGAGTTATTTGGTGTTGTTTTGTGGTGTCTTTTGCCTTTTAATGTGGTTTTGAGTGTTTTAAGGTCATTTCAAGGCTCATTTGATAGTTACTTACGTTTTGAAGAGATTTGAGATTGTTTTGTGATGTTCATAAAACTTTTTTCATTTAATTTTGAGGGTTTTAAGAGATTTGAGTTATTATTATCATGTTTTTTTCCTTTTCAAGTGTTTAAGAGTGTTTTAAGCTCATTTCAAGGCAATTTTCGTTGTTTCTAGTGTTCTGAATAGATTTCAGGTTGTTTTTATGGTGTTTTTAGCCTTCTCATATGTTTTTAAGTGTTTTAGGTTCATTTTAAGGCTCTTTTGATAGATTTTTACGTTTTTAAGTGTTTTAGGGTCATTTCAAGGCTCATTTCGAGGCAAGAAACAGTGAAAAAATGACTTGAAATGACTTTAAAATTCTGAAAAACACACGAAATGGTAAAAAATACAATAAAATAAACTCAATTCTTTTTAAAACTCTTACTAACACATGAAAAGCCCAAAAACACAATAAAACAACCTCAAATCTCTTCAAAACACAAGAAACTATCAAAAGAAGCTTGAAATGATCGTAAAACAATCAAAAAAACATAAAAACGCTAAAAATTCATAAAATAACAACAAATAACTTGAAAACGTAAAAAACTATGAAAAAAGCCTTGAAATAAGATTAAAACACTCAAAAACACTTGAAAAAGATAAAAAAAATCATAAAATAATCTCAAATAACTTGAAAACGCAAGAAACTACGAAAAGTGCCTTGGAAAAAACATGTTAAGGTTAAAAACACCATAAAAACAAGTCAAAACAAAACCACTTTTCATTTGCATTTTAGGTTTTTGAGAGATTTGATTTGTTTTTTTTTTTTTATGGTGTTTTCAAATCTCTTCAAATCACAAACTATCAAAAGAGCCTTTAAATGACCTTATAATACTCAAAAACACATAAAAGCCTAAAAGTACCATAAAACAATCTCAAATAACTTGAAAACTCAAGAAACTATGAAATGAGCCTTGAGATGATCTTAAAATACTCACAAACACAATAAAAAGCTAAAACACCATAAAAACAACTCAATTTCTTTAAAAGACAAAACCGAATGAAAAATTGTAAATCCACCATAAAAAGCCTCAAATAACTTAAAAACATAAGAAAAGGCTAAAAACAACATAAAACAACCTCAAATAACTTTAGAACACAAAAAACTATGAAAAGAGCCTTGACACGAGCTTAAAACACTTTAAAAGACTAAGAACAAGATAAAAACAACTCAAATATCTTCAAAACACAAAAAAAAAAAAAAATGATTGAAAAGTGGTAAAAATACCATAAAACAGCCTCAAATACCTTGAAAATACAAGAATCTATCAAAAGAGTCTTGGAATGACCTTGAAACACTCAAAACCATTGGAAAAAGACAAAAGCACTATCAAAAAATCAACTTGAAAAATGTAAGAAACTGTGAAAAGACCTATGAAGTGAACTTAAAACACTCAAAAACACTCGAAAAGGTTAAAAAACACAGTAAAACAATTCAAATCACCTCAAAACACACCACAACGAATCAAAAGATAAAAATACCATAAAATAGCCTCAAATAACTTGAAAACACAAGAATCCATCAAAAGAGCCTTGAAATGACCATAAAACACTAAAAAACACATGAAAAGGCTAAAAAGACCATAAAACAACCTCAAATAACTTGAAAAGGCAACAAACAACAAAAACAGCCTTGAAATGAGCGTAAAACACTCAAAAACAAATGAAAAGGCAAAAAAACACCCAAAAAACAACTCAAATCTCTTCAAAACACAAAAAAAACGAATAAAAAGTGATAAAAACACCATAAAACTGCTAGAAATAGCCTGAAAACACAAGAATCTATCTAAAGAGCAAGGAAATGACATTAAAACTCCCAAAACCACATGAAAAACACCATAAAAATGGCTTTAATCTCTTCAAAACACTCAAAAAAGAATAAATAGTGATAAAAACACCATAAAACAGCCTCAAATAATTTGAAAACGTAAAAAATTATAAAAAGTGCCTTAAAATAACATTAAAACACTGAAAAACACTTGAAAAAGCTAAAAACACCATAAAAAAATCAAATATGAAATAACTGACCTTAAAACACTCGAAACCACATGCAAAGGCTAAAAACACCGTAAAACAATTTAAAATAATTTGAACACCCTTGACACTTTGAAAAGAGCATTGAAATGACCTTAAAACCTCAAAAACACATTTTAAGGCTAAAGTCACCATAAAAACCACTCAAATCTCTTCAAAACACACAAATATGATTGAAAAGTGGTAAAATCACCGTAAAACATCCTGAACTAACTTGAAAACGCAAGAATATTTCATAAATGCCTTGAAATGACCTTAAAACACTCAAAAACACATGAAAAAGTTAAAAACATCATAAAACAACCTCAAATAACTTTAAGACGCAAGAAACTATGTAAAGGGCCTCGAAATGTGCTTAAAACAATCAAAAACACTTGAAAAGGCCAAAAACACCATGAAACAACCTCAAATATCTTGAAAGCATAGGAATCTATCAAAAGAGCCCTAAAATGACCTTAAAACACATGAAAACAAATGAAAATGCTAAAAACATCATAAAAACTACTGAGGAATCTACCTTGAAAACGCAAGAAACTATGAAAAAAAGCCTTAAAATGACCTTGAAACGCACAAAACCACATGAAACGGCTAAAAACACCATAAAACAACCTCAAATAATTTGAAAACAAAAGAAACTACGAAAAGAGCCTTGAAATGACCTTAAAACACTCAAATACACATGAAAAACCTAAAAACATGTAAAACAGCCTCAAATAACTTAAAAAAGCAAGAAACTACGAAATGAGCCTTGAAATTACTTTAACACACTTACGAAAAACGTGTAAAGGTTAAAAACACCACAAAAACAACTCAAGTTTCATCAAAACACACAAAAATGAATGAAAAGTGGTATAAAAAAACACTATAAAAAGCCTCAAATAACTTGAAAACGCAAAAATCTATCCAAAGAGTCTTGAAATGACCTTAAAACACTTGAAAAAGCAAAAAACAACATAAAAGAACCTCAAAAAACTTAAAAACGTAAAAAACACATGAAAAGGCTAAAACCACTGTAAAAACAACTCAAATCTCTTCAAAACACACAAAAACGAATAAAAAATTTGAAAAACACCATAAAACAACGTCAACTAAACTAAAAATGGAAGAATCTACAAAAGAGCCTTGAAATGACCTTGAAACACACACAACCACTTGGAAAGGATAAAAACACCATAAAAAAATAAAACTCAAATCTGTTCAAAACATATAAAAACGAATGATAAGTGGTAAAAACACTGTGTTTTTTAGTGTTTTGAGGTCATTTCAAGGCTGTTTTCATTGTTGCTTACGTTTCCAAGTTCTTTGTTTTGTTTTCATGCTGTTTTTTTGCCTTTTCATGTGTTTTTAAGTGTTTTAAGTTCATTTCGTTACTCTTTTGATCAATTCTTGCATTTTGAAGTTATTTGACGTTGTTTTATGGTGTTTTAGCACTTTTCATTCATTTTGTTTGTTTTGAAGAGATTTGTGGTTTTTATGGCGTTTTTAGCCTTTTCAAGTGTTTTTTAGTGTTTTAAGATCATTTCAAGACTATTTTCGTTGTTTCTTGCGTTTTCAAGTTATTTGAGGTTGTTATATGGTGTTTTTAACCTTTTCATGTGTTTTTGAGAGTTTTGAAGAGATTTAAGTTGTTTTTTATGGTGTTTTGTTTTTTTCTTTTTTTGTGTTTTTGAGTTTTTTAAGATTATTTCATTGCTGTTTTCGTTATTTCTTGCATTTTGAAATTAGTTGAGGTTGTTTTGTTTTGTTTTTAGCCGTTTCATGTGTTTTTGAGTGGTTTAAGTTCATCTTAAGGCTCTTGTGATAGATTCTCATGTTCTCACGTTATTTGAGGTGGTTTTATGGTGTTTTAACCACTTTCATTCGTTTTTGTGTGTTTTGAAGAGATTTGACATGCTTTTATCTTGTTTATTTGTCTTTTCAAGGATTCTTAAGTGTTTTAAGCTCATTTGAAGGCTCTTTTCATAATGTCTTGCGTTTTCAAAATATTTAAGTTATTTTTATAGTGTTTTAATTTAATTTCATGGCTCTTTTGATCGATTCTTACATTTATCAAATTATTTGAGGTTGTTTTTTGGTGTTTTATCCACTTTTTATTCGTTTTACTCTGTTTTGTAGAGATTTGAGGTTTTAATGGTGTTTTCAGCCTTTTCAAGTGTTTTTGAGTGTTTTCAAATCATTTCATGGTTGTTTTCGTTGTTTCTTATGTTTTCAAGTTATCAGAGGTTGTTATATCGTGTTTTTCAGTCCTTGATTGTCATTTCAAAGCTCTTTTCATATTTTCTTGCATTTTCAAGATAGTTGAGGCTGTTTTGTGGTGTTTTTATCAGTTTCATTTGTTTTGTGTGTTTTAAAAAGATTTGAGTTGTTCTTCCGGTGTTTTTAGCCATTTCATGTGTTTTAGAATGCTTTAAGGTCATTTCAAGGCTCTTTTGATAGATTCTTGCGTTTTCAAGTTGTATGAGGCTATTTTATGGTGTTTTTGCCCTTTTCAAGTGTTTTTGAGTGTTTTAAAGTCATTTCAACGCTCTTTTCGTAGTTTCTTGTGTTTTCAAGTTCTTTGAGGTTGTTTTGTAGTAATTTTACCTATTTTCATTCATTTTTGTGTGTGTGTGTGTGTATTTTTAATAGATTTGAGTTGTTTTTAAGGTGTTTTTAGCGTTTTCAAGTGTTTTAACCACATTTCAAGGCTCTTTTGATAAATTGTTGCGTTTTCAAGTTATTTAAGTCTGTTTTTTTTTTTTTTTGTGTGTTTTTAGCCTTTTCATGTTTTTTCAATTGTTTTAAAGTCATTTCAAGGCTCTTTTGATAGATTCTTATGTTTTCAAGTTATTTGAGGTTATTATAGGATGTTTTTAGCCTTTTCAGCGTTTTTGACTGTTTCAAAGTCATTTCAAGGTTGTTTTCATTGTTTCTTGTGTTTTCATGTTATTTGAGGTTGTTTTATGGTGTTTTTATCCCTTTTTATTCGTTTTTTGTCTTTTGAATAGATTTGAGTTGTTTTTAAGGTGTTTTTAACCTTTTCATGTGTTTTAGAGTGTTTTAAACTCATTTCAAGGCTCTTTTGATATAGTGTTTTTGTTTTTTACAACTTCTCATTCGTTTTTTGTTTTTTTGTTTTTTTTGAAGAGATTTAAGTTGTTTTTATGGTGTTTTTAGTCTTTACACGTTTTTTTTAAGTGTTTTAAAGTAATTTCAAGTCTCTTTTCGTAGTTTCTTGTGTTTTCAAGTTATTTGAGGTTGTTTTATGACGTTGTTACCACTTTTCATTCGTTTTTGTGTGTTTTGAAGAGATTTGAGGTTTTTATGGTACTTTTAGCCTTTTCAAGCGTTTTTGAGTGTTTTAAGATCATATCGAGGCTATTTTCACTGTTTCTTGCGGTTTCAAGTTATTTGAGGTTGTTATATGGTGTTTTTAGCCTTATCATATGCTTTTGAGCGTTTTATTGTCATTTCAAGGCTTTTTTTTGTTGTTTCATGCGTTGTTAAGTTATTTGAGGTTGTATTACGTTATTTTTATCACTTTTCATTCGTTTTTTTGTGTTTTGAAGAGATTTGAGTTGTTTTTATGGTATTTCCGCACTTTGCAAGTATTCTAGAGTTTTTTGAGCTCATTTTGAAGCTTTTTTGATAGATTGTTGCGTTTTCAAGTTATTTAAGCCTGTTTTATGGTGTTTTTAGCCTTTTCAAGTGTTGTTAAGTGTGTTAAGGTCATTTCGAGGCTCTTGTTATAGATTCTTGTATTTTTCAAGTTATTTGAGGTTATTTTTAGGTGTTTTTTAGTGTTTTAATGTCATTTTAAGGATCTTTTTGTAGTTTCTTGCGTTTCAATTTACTAGAGGTTGATTTGTGGTGTTTTGAGCCCTTTCATACGATTTTGAGTGTTTTGAGGTTATTTTAAGACCGTTTTAAATGATTCTTGCGTTTCCAAGTTAGTTGCGGTTGTTTTACGGTCTTTTTACCATTTTTCATTCGTTTTTGTGTGTGTCGAAGATACATGAGTTGTTTTTATAGTGTTTTAACCCTTTATATTTGTTTTTGAGTGTTTTAAAGTCATTTCAAGGCTCTTTTTGTAGTTTCTTGCATTTCGAGTTATTTGCGGTTGTTTTGTGGTGTTTTTAGCCTTTTCATGTGGTTTTGAGAGTTTTAAGGTCATTTCAAGGCTCTTTTGATTGATTTTTGCATTTTCAAGTTATTTGAGGTTGTTTTATGTTGTTTTTATCACTTTTCAATTATTTTTTTTTTTTTTTTTGTGTTTTGAAATGAATTGATATGTTTTTATGGTGTTTTTAGCCTTTTGAAGTGTTTTTGAGTGTTTTAAGATCATTTCATGGTTGTGATTGTTATTTCTTGCGTTTTAAAGTCATTTCAGGTTGTCATGTGGTGTTTTTAGGCTTTTCATGCATTTTTTAGTGTTTTAAAGTCATTTCAAGGCTCTTTTCGTTGTTTCTTGCGTTTTCAAGTTATTTAAACTTGTTTTTTGGTGTTTTTAGCCTTTTCATGTGTTTTTAAGTGTTTTAAGGTCATTTCTAAGCCCTTTTGATAGATTTTTGTGTTTTCAAATTATTTGAGGTTATTTTCTAGTGTTTTCGGCCTTTTAATGTGTTTTTGAGTGTTTTAAAGTCATTTCAAGGCTTTTATCATGGTTTCTTGTGTTTCCAAGTTATATGTGGTTGTTTTATGGTGTTTTTGCCTCTTCATGTGTTTCTGACTGTTTAAAGGTCATTTCAAGCCTCTTTTCCTTATTTTTTATGTTTTCAAGTAATTTGAGGTTGTTTTATGATTTTTTTACCTCTCTTTATTCGTTTTTTGTGTGTTTTGAAGAGATTTGAGTTGTTTTTATGGTGTTTTTTAGTTATTTCAAGTGTTTTAGAGTGTTTTAAGCTCATTTAAAGGCTTTTTTGATGGAATCTTGCATTTTCAAGTTATTTAAGTCTTTTTATGGAGTTTTTGGTCTTTTCATGCATTTTTAATTGTTTTAAGGTCATCACAAGGCTCTTTTGATAGATTCTTGCATATTTCAAGATATTTGAGGTTATTTTATGATGTTTTAATCCTTGTCATGTATTTTTGAGTGTTTTAAAGTCATTTCAAAGCTCTTTTCGTAGTTTCTTGCATTTTTAAGTTATTTGCGGTTGTTTTGTGATGTTTTTGGCCCTTTTAATTTTGAGTGTTTTATGGTCATTTCAAGACTCTTATGATAGATTCATGCGTTTTCAAGTTATTTGAGGCAGTTTTATGGTGTTTTTATCACTTGTCATTCATTTTTGTGTTTTGAAGAGATTTGAGTTATTTTTAATGGTGTTTAGCCTTTTGAAGTGTTTTTAAATGTTTTAAGCTCATTTCAAGGGTGTTTTCATAGTTTCATGCATTTTGAAATTATTTGAGGTCATTTTATGGTCTTTTTAGCCTCTTCATGTGTTTTTGACTATTTTAAGTTCATTTCATGGCTTTTTTTATCCATTCTTGAATTTTCAAGTTATTTGAGGTAGTTTTATGGTGTTTTTACCACTTTTCTTTCGTTTTTGTGTGTTTTGAAGAGATTTGAGTTGTTTTTATGGTGTTTTTAGGCTTTCGAAGTGTTTTAGAGTGTTTCAAGCTCACTTCAAGGGTCTTTTCATAGTTTCTTGCGTTTTAAAGTTATTGGAGTTGTTTCTTTGGTGTTTTTATCATTTTCATGTGTTTTTGAGTGTTTTAAGCTCTTTTCAAGGCTCTCAATAGTTTCAAGCCTTTTGCAAGTTATTTGAGGTCTTTTTATGATGTTTTTAGCCTTTTCACGTAGTTTTGAGTGTTTTCAGGTCATTTCAAGGCTCTTTCGATAGATTATTATATTTTCAAGTTATTTGAGGCTATTTTCTCGTGTTTTTATCACGATTCCTTTGTTTTTGAGGGTTTTAATGAAATTTGAGGCTTTTTTTGGTTTTTTTAGCATTTTCATGTGTTTTTGAGAGTTTTAAAGTCATTTCAAGGCTCTTTTCACTGTTTCTTGAGTTTTCAAGTTGTTTGAGGTTGTTCTATGGTGCGTATAAAAATATTCATTTCTTTATGAGTTTTAAGGTAATTTCGTGGCTCTTTCGATAGATTCTAGCTTTTTCAAGTTATTTGAGGCTGTTTTATGGTGTTTTTATCAATTTTTGTGTGTTTTAAGGTCATTTAAAGGCACTTTTGATAGTTAGTTATGTTTTGAAGTTATATGAGTTTGTTTAAAGATACTCACAAGCCTTTTCATTTGTTTTCAAAGTTTTTGAGATATTTGAGTTGTTTTTATGGTGCTTTAAGCCTTTTCATGTGTTTTTGAGTGTTTTAAGATCATTTCAAGGCTGTTTTTGTTGTTTCTTGCGTTTTCAAGTTATTTGTGTTGTTTAATAATTTTCTTAATCTTTTAATGTGTTTTTGAGTGGTTTGAAGTAATTTGAGGTTGTTATATGGTGTTTTTAGCCTTTTCATGTGTTTTTGAGTATTTTAAGGTCATTTCAAGGCTCTTTTGATTCTTTCTTGCATTTTCAAGTTATTTGAGGTTGTTTTATGGTCCTTTTCATGTGTTTTTGAGTGTTTTAAGATCATTTCAAGACTATTTTTGTTGTTTCTTGCGTTTTCAAGTTATTTGTTTTGTTTAATAATTTTCTTAAGCTTTTCATGTGTTTTGTGTGTTCTGAAGTAATTTCAGGTTATTATATGGTGTTTTTAGCCTCTTCATGTGTTTCTGAGTATTTTAAGGTCATTTCAAGGCTCTTTTGATTGTTTTTTGCATTTACAAGTTATTTGAGGTTGTTTTATGGTGATTTTAGCCTTTTGATGTGGTTTTGAGTGTTTAGAGGACATATCAAAGCTCTTTTGTTAGTTTCTTGGGTTCTCAAGCTATTTGAGGTTGTTTTTTGGTGTTTTAGCCTTTTGATGTGTTTTTAACTTTAAAGTCATTTAAAGGCTCTTTTGATAATTATTTATGTTTTGAAGAGATTTGTGGTTGTTTTATGATTTTTTAGCCCTTTCTTGTGTTTTAAGGTCATTTCAAGGTTCCTTCGATAGATTCTTGCGTTTTCAAGCTATTTGAGGCTGTTTTATGGTGTTTTAACCGTTTTACATTCGTTGTTGTGT
>JAOVYX010021799.1:0-15328 GCA_035668315.1 Drosera spatulata
TTTACCCCCCCCCACAAAAAAAAAAAAAAAAAAAAAAAAAAAGGAGGGGGGGAATACAGGAATCAATCTATGCTTTCTGTAAAGTCTTCTTATTCGTGAAGAGTTTTTTTCTCCCTTAGTTTGGCCTCTTAATCATAGAACTGCAGAACACTGAACAGAGCAGTCTACCATAGTTAGTCCCGATATTGATATCGGGGAGACTGCGGCAAAGTTTATGGGACAAGAGACTAACAAACATAGTGCTAATATGATTATCACTGCAGCACATATCACTCATCTGGATTTCAAACAGTAATACTTAGACACAATATTTCCATTTGATTGAAGGGCAGGGCAAAGCCAGTATATGTTTATATACAACTAATATATTTTCTGAATCACTTGGAACTTCAAATAAACTACTGGAATCAAGCATTATAAATCGTGGTCAATCCGATCATCATGAATCCTTCTCCTCTTAGCCTGAAAATCATGGCAGAAACCGCCTCCGTCGACCTCCAGCAGCCACTCCTGGACCACCACCCCATTTAGGTGATCATCAAACTGCTGCAATCCTGAAGCAGCGGCAGCATCGAACAAGTTGCTGCAACCATCAGTTGCCATATGATACCTTCCAATCATCAGGGGCTTGCTTTTACGGCGTCCTGCACCGACAGGCACATTCCTGAGAGCTCCACCAGCGGTCCAGTACCTCTGGCATCCCCTGCAGAAGTGGCGCGGCTGATTGACGTTGTAGTTGTTGAAGTAACAGAATTTGGTCTCCGTGCTCTTGCACCTCGGGCATGGTATTATCTTGTCCGGCCGCTTGTCTTCCCTTGGATCATGATCATCTTTGTGATCATTGTGCTCTTCCTTGACCTTCAACACGATCGTTGTCCCGAACAGCTTGATTCCTTGCACGACTTCCTGTCGCTCACTCTTTGCTGTTGTTGCTGCCACTTCGGCCATGGTGGTGATGTACAAAAATAGGAATTGGGGATGGATTAGCTAGAGAAGATTGTGCTCGATAGAGGGTGGATGAAGCAAACGAAGGAATGAGGACACTCTGATTTATATACTCCATTTGATAGTAGTTGAGATTCCGATTGACCAAAAGTTAGCAACTTTGGGGGAGAAAAAACAAAGGGCCTCAAAAGGCAAAAAGAGTAAGGTTGCATGTGAGAGCCGCCAACCAATGAGGAGGGAAAACACAAATTAGTGATATGTTTTCCGCTTGGTTTCAAATATATTATTTCGTCCCAATTTAAATATGACTGTTTGACATGATACGTGTATGATACGTGTATAAATATAAAATTAACACGTATATAACAACGATCAAACGTAGTGTTTTGTAAATTTATCGTGAAACATCAATTGTTATATAAGTTACGTACTTCAACCTAATATATGTTACGGGATGATCAGATGTGATTTGATATGAAAACGAGATTTATATTCATACGTATATAATAATATAAAATATGTATGCGTGTAATTAAATTGGGACGAAGGAGTAGTACTTTGCTAACTTAGAGTCACAACTCAAACACTTAATTGGGCGATGTTGTTACGACATAGGTATTGCACAAAGTTGTACGAAAACATATCAAACCGATACATATGTAACAAAGATGTCCTTAAAATTTATGATGAAACTGTTGAAATGTATTGGACAATGTTTTACATGTGTAGTGGGTTAACATGACGTTTAGCAATACAAGCTAGCAAGAGTAACATTTATTTATTTTATTCCGTGTATGAATACAACTTTGCATAATTCAGCACTAGTTTTTTACAAGTACTAGGATTCATGTTGATCATGATGTTGAACGAAATATGAAGATGGGTCCCAGTCACTGAGTCCCATGTCCAGCAGTACAGGTAGGTGGCGTGCAAAGTTACAAAGTTGAGGAGTATCATTTGGAGGAAAAAGGGTTGGATTGGAGGTCAACTCTAGAAGTCTTCAAAAGAAAAAAATCGAGTAAAAATGTCAAGGGTAAACGTACGTGGATAAATCCTAACAATATTTTGCAGTAACTTTTAAATTGGACTTTGTATCATCCAAAGTTCAAGTCGATCACTAGGCCATTGAGATAAATTAAGGATCAGATATCCCCATTTAAGTATTATATATGGATCACTTCTTGTTTGAGAATACTCGATAATTGTAGTCAGTTAAATCTCTTCTTTAATTAATGTGGGCACAGCCACAGGGCATTGAATGTACAGCAATGTTTTTACTTTTTCTTTTTTGCCTTGGGCTTTTTGGGTATATATGTACATAATATCTCAATAGTTTCATTTCTTAATTCCTTTTTTCCCTTCAGGCTTCAGCTAGAAATCACATGATTTTAGCTAGCCTCTTCTCGATCCCCTTTTCATCTTTCTGAGCAAGTTACAATTAGTTGACAACTGGATTGGATGTTCATGATAAAAATTTTCGTTTCGTACGTGTTAGGTATATAGTAATGTGAATGAACACTTGAGATGACGAAATGGAATGAATCACATATTTACTACTCCGTATTATTTACTCTGGCCCAGCTAGTAGATCATTATGATTATATAAACTAGACCTACATCGATGATAATCCTTACATTTCAGATGATATAGGTGTGTTTTGAGTTCATGAAACTTTCATCTTATTTTTATCTTTGGTTTGATTTTATTCATTTAACATGTGAATTTGGTATAATATGAATATCTTTAATGTTAAAATAAACTGGTGATACTTATTAATGATTTGGCTCAAATCCTTCATATGCTTAATAATAATGATATTAATAATAATGATTCTTTTAATAATCATGTATAAATCAATAAAGAGTTGATATGTTTAATCCAATAGGATGATGTTGACATGTGCATAGTTATTAAGCAATAAAAAAATGACTTGTGGAAGATTAACCAAAAAAATTCCCAACATTTGTATTATATATTTATAATGATAATAGGTGGTTAGCTTCATGAACATATACATTGAAAGTATAATAAACAAACATGCCTTGCTGGTTATGCTTATCTTGTGGAACAAAGAATGATCAAGGGAATATATATAACATTCTTTACCTATTTAGAAGAATCAGTTCTCATTCCCTTTATTCAACCTCTTTTACAATATGGTTTTTTCTAATGATGCGTGCATGACAAGTTATGTAAGTATACAGAATAAGAGATGCCGATCGAGCTATAATATTATACTAGTAGTTCTCACCAAATCATGCACCCAATACACATGAAATACAAGAAATTATACTCCTCTTGCTACATTTTCTCAACCTCTTTTCCATTGATAATGATACCACAACAAATACTTCAAAAGTTAATGATCCCAAAAGTTGCACGGATGCCTTTTGCAGTAAAAAGTTGTTGCTTTTCATTCAAGTCGACATCTTTTTCTTTTTCCTTTTTCCCCTTCTCTCAAAGCGGAAAAGGGATCAAAAGAATGCTGAGGTTTCAGTGGATTTGATTGTTTACTTTTCTCTTTTTTGTGCTTTACATCAGGATCAAGTCGATTCCAGTCTGCCTTTTTCTTTTTAAAAAAAAAGGAAAAAAAAGTCGATTCCAATTTCTTTGATTTATACAATGATGTGATCAAACGATATTTTTTATAAAATTATATTATTTTTTTATATATTTTATAATTTTTTTATTTATGCATACGTCGATACAAAGTTTGATACGTATATAACGACGATCAAATGTAATTTTTTATAAATTTATCGTGAGAAGTTAATGGGGTGTGTAAATTACGTATTTTAATCTAATATATATTACGGGACGATTAGACGTGATTTAATACGAAAATGAGATTTATATTCATACGTATATAATAATACGAATTACGTACATGTTATAAAATATATGGGACGGATGGAATATGTTTTACCCATATGTTTCAAAAGAGTTTTCATTGTGCACCTTATATCTCCATTGATATAAGTGTTGATCCTTTTGAATTCATTTATTTTCGTAGACTTTCGTCTTATTTTAATATTTGGTTTGATTTTACTATTCTTATATATAGATTGGCACAATATGATTCTATGATATTAAATCAAATTGATGATGATTGCTAATAAATATTTTGACTCAATCCCTTCATATGTTTATCAATGATAATTCTTTTAATAATCATATATAAATTAATAAAAAAATTGATATATATAACCAATAAAATATTAATACGTATAAATTCAATAGAAACACAACAAGTGAAGGACCAACTAAAAAAAACTTCTGCATGGAGTATATATTTATAATGATTACATTTATAGAAAATTGATTAAATCAAGGAGTACAATATAAACTTGGGCCTAGTTTGAGACATTCAACGTTGAGTTCTTCAAGCCCCCATGTTCTTTGTCTGGTCAGGAGCCCCTATATTCTTTGTGATTATTCATGTTTGTTCCAAATATACAAAACGAAGCTGCTGTTAGTGAATCAAAATAATGCGATGACGTACAATAATTTTATAATTTTACGGGCAATAGATTATCTACTTAAAGAAGATTTGTTTTTCTTTTGCGACTTTTTTGAACGAGTCTTAGTTAATGTAAAGCGAAAAATAAAGAACATCGAGGTGCTTTAGCCCCAATCACGACCGACAAAGAAATATTCCCTCTGTTTCATATTATATATAACACTTATTTTTTTAGATCGTTTCAAAATATATACAATAAATCTCATTTAGTAATCTTTACACATAAAAAATATCAAAACAAACAACATCTATTATAATACATCCATTATTTTTTCTTATATTATTATAATAAATCCCACCAACACTTAAAAAATATTTTTTCTATATTAATTTTCACATAAATTCAATATATATATATATAAAAATCATATATTGGATTAATATATGATCTATAATATAAAATAAAGGAAGTAATATTTCCTCATTTTTTACTGATAAAAAGAGACAAAAGGGGAAAGAGATGCACTTTAATCTTTTCATATCCTTGTGCTTCTTTTCATTTGACAGCGAAAAAAGAAAAAGAAAAAGATGAATAAATCAGTTTCGTTTGTGCTTTGAGGTGCTTTTGTTCACTGCTCTCTCCGTCCATAGTAGATGCATAGCATGACAGGGGTTAGGAATGAATTTGATCTTATCAAGTTTCATCGTTCTAAATCAATTTCAATTAAATCCATCATACTTCAACTCGTCTATATGTATGATGCCATTCAACATCATTAGCGAAACCAATCTCTCGTTAGTAATTTATTCCCTTTATTCCTTTAAAAACATAACACTTTAATTTGAAACAAAAATTTATATGTGTATTAAATTTTACTTCATAAATGAATTATTTGCCTTTTTAATTTGTAAGAGAAAAAAATGAGAAAAATAATAATAATAATGAAATTAGTTGAAATGATATAAAATAAAAAATAAAAATATTTTAATAATTTTATAAAAAATTCCAAATATAAAAATATCGCATATGAGACATTCAAATTAAAAAAGTTCGTATCTTTTGTAGAACAAAGAAACTATTAATGTAGATCAAGGACTAGATCAAGGAAGCAGCAGGGCGAAGCAGGTCGTTTTTATCTTCTTGCTTTAGGAACTTTCATTGTCCCTGCTGCTCGCTTTTCCATAGAGTTTGAGTATCCCAGCAGACTCTTGCAAGAAGAGAGAGGTTGCGTGAGAATCATACTTATCCAACAACTGTGGGCTTTTCCACATACGCAATTTATACATGTTACATCCATAGGCAGATGTGTGTGTGTTTTACATGTATCAGATCGGTCGGCCGAGTCGAGCTGATCATGGCGAGAAGACATGACTCCTACAAGGTTACGAGGGTGTAATTACAGGAATGAACTATTCACTTATATGAACATACATATCTAGCTATATATATATTACCTACCCAAATCACTAATCTCTCAAGGATGGCAAAAGCGATGACCTCCTTATCCAAGCATTAGATTCATCTGTAACCATCAAAGAAAATCAGGAATTGCTCCAATCATCATCTTCATCTTCATCCTCGCTTCCTACAACCTAGCATGCGAATTTCGGATGAGCGTTCATTATTAATTCTAGTACATCCCCTTCAGAGTTAAATAGAAGCATGTAAACGACCAATGAAACATACAGGAGATGAAGATGTGCAAGTACCTGCCGGATTGCATTTGCCTTCTCTATAATAGCAGTAACTGCTTCATTGGTTTTGACACCGGTCGTTATATTTGGTTTAAAAGTTTCTGTCCGTCTAAGATTCAGCGACTGTGATTATGCAGGACATGGAAATTAAGTCAGTGATGTGAACATACCCAGAGTGAAGTATTTTGCATCATCTTTAGGGAGAGCATACCCAGGAAATGCACTAGCCTATTACCAATTACTAGTAAATTTCAGTCATCAACTTCATCTCAGAGTGCAAGTACAAAGCTGCCAGAATATGAATGTCTCTAATTTACGAAATTACGATCATCACATCCAACCATGTCACGACAAAAAATGCAGTCAGTATTTTACAGTTAATTTCTCACCACAACTTCCTGATATATGGAAATCATAAATTTGTCTACTGGTATGAAATCAAGGGAGCGTGCTTCCTCATAGATGAGCCAGGTTCAGCAGAATCATTTCCAGGAAAAAAACTAAGGTAATTGGCCAGAATATACGGTGTCACAGCATGATACGCTTGAACCAGAAGAAAGAACGATCACTTACTTTAGTTCGGATTTGATGCAGAAAGTCTTCATTGTCTTCCTCTTTCTTCCCCTTATTATAGCACCTACTTTCTTTAAGCCCATTAGATTTTTGCTCAGCCAGTTGCTGCATAGAAAATGAAAATATCAACATTACATGAGCTGATTTGCGTGAAGAACTGAAGCTATAGCATAGTGATACCAAACGAGCCTCGAAAAAAGGAAGAAATGCAAACTATGATGAGTTACCTTAATTTCCATTGCCATGGCAGGTCTCTCTTCAATTCTACCAACATTGGCAGGAGTGTGATTATGCTGCAAGGAAATAGCTCTCTCGGACTGCTCTGGAGTAGACAACTCAAAAGTACCATCAGATGCCGAGCTATGGCCCTCTGCCGCTTCATATGACTCTAATTTTGAAATTCGCCATTGCATTGGTGGAAGAGGTGGGGGCTGAGATGGCTCCTGAGGAAAGAAAGACTCTGTCAACTCATGTGAATATGTTCTCGCTTCTTCATGAGGGAACTGAACTGTGGTATTCAGAGCTGGAAGAAAACTAGATTGACGTTGAAGTCCCTCCATCCTGGCAATCCTTTCCCCTGTTCCATTATCTAGTATGCTTTTCAACACTGTTTCCTCATGATAAAAGGATCCTGGGATGCACTCTATTGGTGATATTCTGAAGGAGCCATCATCTAGCATGTGTTCCTTGCCTCCTGGACATCCGGAGTTCCATACGTCAGAATCCGAGTCTGAAAGACGACTCAGATGATCCTGTGACCTGCAAGAGTATGACCTGCCAAATGTGTCGTCATCTGAGTCTGAGCTGATGCCCTGCTGCAAGTCATTGAGCCCCGGGACCAGTTGGAATGAAGGGAATGCATCAATATCGCCTTCATGGTAGTCAACGCCATCTGGATACCTGAGCTTCAGTTGGCTGGTTCCAAAACCACTGATTGGATGGAAAGATATTTTCATATGTTCAAGTGGAGGGGATGGTGGTGGAGAGTTCATCGGAGAGCGCGAGTGTTCTTCCTGGTTCGTCTCAACAGAGGGATGATGCTGAGAAAAACACTGCCGGCTTTCAATGACACTAGAACTCAGAGAAAGTTCAATTTTTGGCTTTCCTCCACAGCTTACAGATCCACTTCCTCGAAGACCATTCATCATGAAATCACGGCCTAGCTTTGATAAAAACCGTGATTGCCCTGCATGCCCTTGATTGCCTCCGGTCGTTGCATTCTTAAAATCAGCTGTTGATGGTTGTCCCGCTTGAGGTAACATTGAAGCAGAATTACTCTCCCATATATCCTCAGAGTTACAGAACTTGTTAACTGGATCATGGGAATCACCAACCTTCACCTGCCCCCTGTCTAATTCTGACTCAGAATATTGAGGAGTCATGGAAATAACATGTTGCTCATGATTCGACAGAGCAACTATATCATTATTACCATTTACTGAACCACATGTCTCTCCTTTTGGCACACCAAGGTCAGGAGGTTTCGATGGTGCAAGCCCCAAGAGGTTCCCATTTGTCCAGAACATTACAGAACCGACATTAGAAGCTTGAGCAGGAAGCTCTTGCACGGTGGAATTTAGTACCAATTGATCAGTGGTTGTTCCACTGGAACCATTAGACGCAGATTCACATGCTAAAGACTTCTGTCCTAAACCATCAGCATCATTATCATGAGCAAAGTTATGAATATCTGGTGAATTGAGGAGAGATGATGATTCGCTATTTTCTTTCGACTGCTCATCAGTCGAGCACAGCGGAGAGACTGAAGCACCAGCAATGTCAGATGTTTCTTTCTCCAGCAAATTGCATGATGACTCAGCAGATAGCTGGGAGTCAGGGAATATAACCAAGGAAGCATTTGAATCATCCAAGTTGCTCAATACTCCATCTCCCACGTGACTGGGAGCAATCAAAGGAGACTGATGTTCCATTTTACCTAGCCCAACAAGCTCTATCCGCGGCTCACTGGTTGCTGGAGCATTTGAGTCCACTTCAGTTTCTCTTTTCTTTTGAAATTCAAACTCATTTTCGGATTCTGATTCAAGTGTATTAGGTGCATCCTCATATCTTTCAGTTTCACTTTCAAATTCATCATGTTCATTTCCGCAGCTAATCAAATTTGAAGCATCTTCACCGGAGGTATCTTCCTGATTGATATTCGTCCCATGAACCATCTCAGAAGTAAACCCTTGAGCTTCACAGTTTGTGACAGGATCCTCATGAACTTCATCAGTGTCAGAGTACATACCAGTGGGCTCCAGTAATTCTGTCTTCTCATCCCAAGTAACAAAAGGTGACCTTGGAGAAGCTTTCTCCGGCTTCGCACACAATGGAACATCATCAAGCACAAATATAGTATTTTTATCAAAGTTGACTGTCTTGCGGGGAGTGGGAATCTGTTCTTCCAGAACAGAAAATGACTCTCTGATCTTCACTTGATCAATTAGTACCGATGAACTGCATGGAATATCATCAAGTACTGATGCGGTCTGTTCATTAAAGTAATCTGATTTGAGGAGAATAGCATTTTGTTCATCCAGTCTGGCGTATGATTCCATGATCTTCACTTCATCCGGTTCTGCTGATGCACTGCATGACATGTCACCAAAAACCGGTTCAGATTGTTCAACTGAGTCTGCTGACTTGAGGGAAGTGATGACTTGTTCATCTGATCCAGAGTGCATATCCTTGAATTCCACAGACGTACTTGGCTGGAAAACACAGTCCATGAAACCATTCAACCCATCTCTTAATCCAACAGAATCGCATATGTCCCTTTCTTCAGACTTTGACCGCATGTCATGCGTGGACGTTGTTTGAGGGGGAGTAGAAGGGACTTGGAGAGTTGAGGACAATAGTTGAATTCTGCATTGTCAAGCATCACAGAACTTTTAACGCATAAGAATCTAAAGATAACTTCATTTATTTCTGACTAATATAGATAGATCAGGCGATACCTGTGGTCAACATCAAAGAAAGATGCACTATGAGAAGATTGACGATACATTTTTTGAGATTTTCGTTTCTGAAAGAGAATAACGTGTCAGTAAAGCCAACAAAAATAATCTCAGTCGCAAACCGAGGGCTTCAGATCACCCCAGCGATCATCAGAAATTGAATATTTTCTATTCACCTATGTCTTTACTAGAAAAACTAAAATATGACTGCATGTTCTTATGAAAATTACTCACAAAAACGTTCAGATCAAATGAATGATACCATTGAACTACCAAAAAAGATCAGCATACAGAGACCCCAAAAAAAAAAAAACACGTCTTTAAAAAAGACCATTGGAGGGTCAACTTAATTAAAAACTTGCGGAGTATCTAATAGCATCAAGATTTGAGGGTTTGGTCAATTATATCAAGACACACCTTCATCTTTTTAGCCTTTCTCTCCTTTTGAGATTGTTCATTGCCCATTATGTTTGATTTGGCTGATGCTCTCCTGAAGAAGGATGGATCTGAATACCTCTTTAAGCAGGATCCCGGACCACCGGTATCAAACCTGAAAGAAGTCAAATAACTCAGGAAGACTATGACCAAAGCGATTAAGCAGAAATAAGAGAAATAGTTGTCTATCAGGCATACTTGTCAAGCCATTGCAGCCTTGGAGGTTCCCGAGAATCCTCATAGGCATCCACAAGAAATTGTGGTAAGTCGCTGCAGATTAAAAGATTTTGCTCATGTTTAGCACGAGCATGCCAGTCAGATCCTGCAGAGAAGCTTATGTCCATGTGTAAAGAAATCATGAGAAACCAAAGTGGAAGATGAATTATATTCTGAGGATATTTGAATAACCCTGAAAATAGCACAATATTTCTTTTAATTGGTGAATTGGTGATAGAAGATGAAGATCAAGCATGCATGGACAACACTTGAAGTCATTTCGGACCTACACCTTATATCACACATAAGCTTTCCACAGACAAACAGCTTACAATCATCGCAAAATGACTGGCATTTCTTTGCGTTATAGACCAGAAGAAGCATAGGTTCATGTGATGCAGACTAGGAAGGTTGACCTAATTAGACTAGCCGACTAGACAAAGCATATGTTCAAAAGAAACGCCCTGGGAGAAGCCTCTGTTAGGTTACCATTTAACCACTTCTGATTTCATTTGAAGCTAAGCCAAGTTTGTAGCTTAAGGATTCTTTAACTTCTTTCTGTATTAGAGTCCCCACATCCTACAACCAATGGCTCTGTCTATGTGCTTGCCAGAACGCCAAGAAAGGACAATCCAACTGAAGATCTCACAGTTGCTCTACATACTCCTTCTCTCCTCATACTGGGCTAACATGGCATAGGCTGTCCCTAACTCAACACTCCGCTTTGCTGTTTGGTAGGTGATCTCCTATAGGAATACTGGCATGTTCAAGTAGTTATCGGAAAATAGAAACTTCTTTTCCAAAAAAAACAAAAAACAAAAAAGAAAGAAAGAAAGAAAGAAAGAAAGAAAGAAAAAACAATGGGTGAAGTAGACTTGCCAGGACTGTAGGCGAGATGTATGTGGCTCGCCTGGGCCAATATGACTTTTTCCAGCGGAGTCAAAGCAGCTTCAACGTTCTGAACTCGAATCATCAATTTGCGGGTTCTAGAAGCAGTAGATATTACTTGCTCCTGCAATCCATGGAAAACCTCTGCTGCAAACCTACATAAGATAAGATATCGGAATAACTACGCTTGTCTTATCCCATAATGACTATCAGAATTCAGGCAATGCATCTATTTTAAGTTTTTGTTTAAACCAAAAAAAAAAAAAAACCGCCACAAGAACTCATCTTTTGATTGTCTTCCCAATCTCTACCTAGATCACCAGCAAAACCTGGTATTAACTAGTACAAAATTTGCCAGAAGCTTCACAGACTTCAGAGCAGGCCCGAAGATCAATGTCCCAAGCTCTAACAATTAAATCAGAATTTCCACAATATAACAGCCTAAAATCCACATCCTTTATCCCCTTCGTCCCTCGAGAGCGCAACGAATTATAAGTCAGGAAGAGTCAGCATCCAGTCAGCACTCAATCTTATTGTCCAATTTGGTGCCCCTCAAACCTAATTGACTAGAGGTTCTAGGCACACGGGCTCTCGCACCTCCACGCTGATACAAATGTTGATAGCAATCACCACCATGGCAGCCAAAAGTAGCAATGCCATTTATCATCACAAACCCTCAAATAGATCATGCATTGTAGTCTTATCGCCACATTGTTGTGCCTTAGGATGGTAAAATCATGTTTCAATTGACCAATTCAACCAACTCCATCAAACAAAATATTAGCTGATTAGACGAAAATGATAGCAATAGCAAACAAAACCCTAACAATTAGGAATCCCAAATTAGGGAGAAAATAACAGAATGAGAACCAAACTGGAATGAACAGAACAATAGAAGTAGGAAGGAGAGAGAGTGGGGGAGAGGGGGACGCACTCGGCGAGATCGCCCAATTGACGCAAGAGGCCGACGAGGCCAGCGATGGCGACTCCTTGGAGAACAGCCTTGGGATCTTCGCCGGCGATGTCGGCGGCATTGTAGAGAAGCGGAGATCCGAGAGCGTACTCGTTCTTCACCTCAAACCTCACCAACGGCATCTTTACGATCTCTCTGTTCCGGCTGGGTGTGTGTGAGAGGAAATGTGGGCATCACCAAACAGCACCAGATAGAAACCAATTGAAGTACTCCTGAGAGGAGAGAACAGAGATTGTGAATACTGCTGCTGCTGCTGCTGATGATGATTAATGAATGTGTTGCAGGTCCAGCCCCACCGACTGACTGAATGATACTGCTTTCTACGGAGTAATTGATTGGGTTAGTATTTTTGAGCAATGAATTAATACTAATAAGATCGAAAGGTGGTTTAGGTGGGAGGGAGACAAAAGAGAAAGGGATGAGGTTAGGTGAGATGGAAAGAAAAGAGCAGTTCAACAGCAGAGTGCAACGAGAACAAAAACAAAGTAGAAGGTGACAATGGAGAAATGACTGATTACTTGAAAGTTGAAATCAACTAGGAGTGTATGAATGGAGAAAGAGACGGAGAAGGATTGCCTGTGGATCGGATCGGATCTGATCTGATCTGGCTTGGTTACCCTCAGAATCAATTGTCCTAATAACTACTGCCTAATTGCGGCACTGCCCACTCCAAATTACTACTACTATCCTGTCTCCTAATAATCTACTGTATGTATGGTGGAGTACCAACCTTGTAAGGTCAAATAATGTCCCATTAATTAAATTAGTACATCTTCTCGTACCATAATAAGGACTACAATCTCGATGCATTGTTGAGCATTTTGTTTATATAGATAGAAGGAGGGGATGATGTGAGCACCATATGTTTACCTCACAGAAACAATCTTTTTGCATAGGAAAACTCAATATCCATCCAAGGGACACTGGAGTGCCCACGTATGATGTAGAAGTATTAATCAATCATACTACGTGCATCCAAGTTAGAAGAAGCATCTCTCCTTCCAAAAGAAATTCGACTTGAGAATAGTAGTACTGTTATCCAAGTTCTAGTATACACCGTATCCGTCTTGGGGGAGGGACATTTCTACCAATGACATGTGAAGGTTATCAACATTCCATTCATCAAAAGGATAGACAAGAAGAACAATTCTCTACAAAATACTCTAGAATCGCATTAAAGACCAAATGAATAAATGAATTTGCTTCTCTCTATTTCCATTTTTGTTTAGGGTTCCAAAAACTAATCGTACAGGAAGGATATAAAGGACATACTGCTATGATACATTCATGTGTCTGACAGCTATTTTGCCATCCCATATCTGTGTTTTTCCCTATTATATTTGTCCCCCACCTCGATCATCACCTCAACCCCTCCCCTTTCGGTTGTGGGCACTGCAAGTTCAATAATACTCCATGGCTCCATTTGCCAGAATCACCCAACAGCTAGCTAGGACAGACAACAGAATGCCATCATCAGCAAACTACAAAAATACATACTGATAGGAATCCTATCTACTAATTCTTACGGCCACCAGTAGGGCATGTGATCCAATCCAAAGCTTCATATGTGATGCGACCTCTACGAACCTTTCACCCGCTACGTTTTTAACCACCAACAACCTTGTTTAACTTGCAAGCATTATAAAGGGAGAAACAGCCTTGCAAGCAAGATTGACCCTAGAACCAAACGGGTCTCACCTACTACGTCCGCGGTGACCTAAGATTTAAAACACCCTTTCAAAATCTTTTCGTGCTTTACTATACATAATATTATAATAAATTGATCTATATAAAAATAGAGAATGTTACAATAATACGATTAATAGAGAAATTGCTACAGATGATGAATCTATGCCCAATTCGTCCAGCCTGAATTTCATTATTGGCTTCAGCATTGGTGCAAATAACCCAGATCTGGGTTACCAAAAAGATTACCCAAACTTATTTCCAATGCAGGCTCGGGACTAGAGCTTCTTCCCAGCAAACCAGCTGAAAAAAAAAAGGGTAGTTCAAAGCAAGCAATCCCCAAACCCCGCAATAAAAATGAAGCATGAGATCATCAACACAGAATCAAATCCACCACAAAAAAGAGCATTTCAACAGAACCGATGCTCAAGAAACATAATAAACGAAGTCTGCACCATATTTGTCTTCAAAGTCATAACTACATCCATACATAAGGCATCAGGATTACAACAGTTAGACCAAATTGGATACTTTAACCAAGTCAAGGTAAAAACCCTTAAACTAGAAAGACTCTAGGAACTGTCCAGCTAATTTTTCATCGGCAACGATCGAAGACTTCAAAGTTCAATTAGGAACTCAATGCTTTCATACATCCCAACCAGCTTGAGTCTAGAACCAATTTAGCATAAGCTCACGCATGATTATGACTACCCATGGAGGAACTACCCATACGTATCTGCAAGAAAGAATGGAAGAACTGCTTCATAAATCATTTCTTGAGCTGCAATGTAAAATTCGCAAAATCCATGGTCAGAACAAGGAACAAAGAAAGTCAACACAGGCAAGCAGCAGAAATCAGTACCAATTGTGTATATATGATGCGGTAACAGAACATGGATCTAAAGAGTTCCTACTTCCTAAGTTAAGAGCCTATTTGAAGGCCATTTTCAGAAAAAGCACCAAATCAAATGCCGAATCCATTATCATCTCATCCTAAACTGGAATGAACAAATATGAGACTTTTACAAACTTCAGAAACCCGAAGCATCTCTTGCTGGACAAAGGCAGTGTTAGTTTTTGAAAGTTCATCCAAATGGGTAAACCATTATATGATTTCCAACCATAAACCCAGTTTATCAACGACCAGAAGCCATCTCTATAAGAAGGCTTATAGTGCACCCTTAAATTCCCACAATAAACAGAAAAAAAGAGGAAAGAATTACCACATTGACATTGGATGGATTGTCAGTTAGAAAAAGTATAGCACCACGAGCACTCCGTAAAGAATGAGGAGAGGATAAAAGCAAAGGTCGCCGTTAATGGTAGCTTCATCATGCATCAGATATGTCGTGGCTCTAAATAAATTGGACAAGGAAACTCAAAATCGGATACAAATTGTGACAATGCAAGGTTTCACATATGTTATAGTGAATGAGATGAATGACGAAATTTCAGAAGAATTCTGCTAGTGACATAGAATGGCTCAAATGATCAGATAT
>JAOVYX010021800.1:0-15326 GCA_035668315.1 Drosera spatulata
GGATCTAAATCGATATGCAGCATATTGTTGATGTATTGTCCATCCTATAATCTTAAAATTTGCAGTTGTACTGGAACGCTTACACAACACATCTTGATCCGAAGTACTTCCCTGAACCAGAAAAGTTCAACCCGAGGAGATTTGAAGAGAATATAGAGCCTTACACGTTCGTCGCTTTCGGAGGAGGACCAAGAACATGCCCGGGTCGAGATTATGCAAGATTGGAGATACTTGTGTTCATCCATAACCTGGTAAAGAGGTTCAAGTGGGAGAAGGTCATCGCAAATGAGAAGATAATTTTTAATCCGACAGCAACTCCAGCAAGCGGCCTGCCTGTTTGTCTGATTCCTCATCAAACGTAACTTTCAAGGATAAGTTTCCTCATAAAACGTACTGCATGTTGGAGGATGTGTTGAAATAAATGTATGTGTGTTTGTATGTAAGACCCTGTAGATTGTATGCATGTGTAATATCTATATGTGCAAGGTTTTGTGTGTGTTGAGTTAGACAAAGTGACTGCTTGTCAACTACTATCAATCAAGTAATAAATAAAACAGTTCTGCATGTCATAAAAGAGATTATGTAAGACGAGAGGAAATGGGGTGGACGTTAATTTCTTTTCAATTTTGTTATGAATTACACTGACCATAGCCTAATTTATATGGGACCCTTGGGTCGCATTTGGTACACATAATAGGATAAGACCTCATTATTAATGAAGGGGGTTTAAAATCTCTTCACTATTAATCCATGGATTTATATATCTCGTCCTACCATGTTATGGTTGCGTTTGGTAGCAATAGAATAAAAGTGACGAAAGAAAAAAAAAAGTGAAAGGTTGGTAGTGGTGATGCTCGACATTGGACGACGATTGTGTATCACTAATGGTGACTGGTCATGGGCGGTGGTCGGTGTCGAGTGGAAAGGGGCGGCGGTCGATAGTACGCAAAGATGGACAGTGACCGACAACGATCAATGAAGGACGGTGTTTGACGATGATCGGTGGAGGACAGTGGTCGGCGGAGATCGATGGCAGATGGCCTACGGCAAGCGGAGATGGGTGGTGGTCGACGGGGGTCGGTGGCGGATGGTGGTCGCCGACGTGCGAGGGGCCGACGGTGGGGGAGGTGGGTGGTTGATCAAGGACAATTTGCAATTTAGATCTCTTATCCAGCTAAGTGGGATTATTAGTGACATGGGGCAGGAGGGGGGGAGGATTGTTATTAATAGTGAGGAGATAAGAGCCATTATCCTACCAAGTGAGATTGTTAAACGCCATATGCATTTTGCTTACCAACGTAAGATTATAGGGATTAATAATCCCATCATGTCTCTTATCCTGTATACCAAATGAGTCCCAAGAGGTTACTTCGTAATTAAGAATGCCCCAATACAACGAATACTTTGTAGTTAAAAAAAAACTTTTGTAGTTGTCGACGCCTTCGGTTTTGTCCAGATTTATTTGTGTCATTAACGTCATGCTTACATAATATTATTTGTATTTATCTCATTGCTAATGTTTATCCATATACTATAACTCCATGTTATTGTTTGTCATATACAATGAATCTTGAATTGGAGAAAAAACGCAATGAAGCAGCGAAGTTATAATCCTTTTAACTCTAACTCTATGTTTGAGTACACAATGTCATTTTAAGCATAGTAAGCACTTGTATGTTTTTCAAAATCATAACTCTAACCAAACTGTTCTGCCATCCTCCTTTATAGACATGTCTCTTTTGTACAAGGCTCTTTCACTAGCCGTTGTCTCTTTTATACTTCGAAATAATCCTAGTCATCGATTTCTAATGGGAAGTGTCCAAAGCCTTTCCAACGCTCCTAAAAACGACCTGAAAATAATACAGTCTATGTATAACTGTCACTGTGACGTAGTCTTTTTGTCATGTATTGAGCTCTGCTGTTTAGCCTTCAGTCTTAGAACAATTTGTCTTACTCACATGACTTGATCATATCTGTGGAGCTTGGAATACACTTTGCTGCCTTAGATAACTATTCTGACTTAGAGTATCTGACCAGTGAAGCTGCACTCTGCTGGTGTCCAACATCTGCACTCTATTACCCCACTGACTTGCACCCTTCTGTCCGTTGCCTTAGTGATTCTTTAAGAGATGTTTTGCTTATCATTAATTTCTTAGGGCTTGATTCAACAGTCTGTATCCAGGTGATCCACATTGGTTCTTCCACCTATGATCGTTTGCTGCTCTACTATAAGTTTCCTAGACTACAACTCACTATCGTAGTTCTCAACCTAAATAACTAATCATGAACAAATCCTACTCTAAACTTTGTTAATCAATTTCTATATAATTGAAGGGATTACACATTACTAACAATCTCCCCATAAATTGATGATAATAAAAAGTTTAAAAATAGCAAGCTAACTATTAAAAACTTTACAACTCAAAAGTTTGATTAAGAAAAGTTTTCTGAAACAATTGTTTAGAGCAAAATGTCTAAAGACTATAGGAAATTACATGTATTTATCTATATCTCTTGTGGCCTCTGTAGTCCTTGTCTCCTTCTCGTCTGCTATGCTTGTCATAGTCTGCACCATGCTGTTGTCCGTGCCCTGGAGATGGAGGTCTATCTTTCCTTGTTCTGTGATGATAGTATACTTTTGATCTTTCCATCTTCTTCTCAGATTTTCTGCCTGTACTGCTTAAATCCTCCCCCTGAGATCTTGAGGGTACCTTGGAAGATTTTCTCCTTTTGTGCTCTTCCCCCCTTGAGCAATTGATACCTTGTCTACATGTTTTCTCTTTTTCGCCTTTGCTATTTGTTTCTCTTTGTTAGCATCCTTTGCTGCATCCTTTTCCCCCTTTTTGTTATCATCAGGTTAAGGGGGTTGTTAAGCATTAATAACTGCAATGAGGACCTCGACTGTTTGCTTCAAGGCTTTTTGTGCAGAGATGATGTTGGCCTGGGCTTTAGTGGCTCTTTTGATCTTAGTTTGGACCCGTGTTTCCAAGAGCGTGATGTATTCGTCATTGTTCTTTATATGTCGTTGGAGTTGATTTTGTGTGGCCTGGAGGGTGGCTTGAAGATTGCAGACCTGAGCAATCTGCATACTTCTGAGCCTGTTTAGATTGGAGGCACTGCGGTTGTGCTGTTGTAGGTTGATGGCATTGCTTTTCTTGATTTGTTTTAGTAGACCTTTGCCTATGTCATCCATGACCTCATGGAGGTCTGCAAAGAACTTGTATTTCTCCTCCTTATCGGCTTTCAGTTCTAAAGCAAGGGGTTGTAGGTTCTCAATCAAGTCATGAAGTGCTTCTTTGTTACACTGATCATACATATCATAAATACCTTGCTTAAGTTGTTGGAGTCTGTGGTCAATGGCTGCAGCATCAGAGTCAGTGGATGGATAATCGCCAAATTGCCCGAAGCCTACGCTTTTTTAAGTCCAATCGTCGATTTTATGCCATTCATACCCTTGCTGTTTTTTCTATTCGCCTTTGTTTGGCAAGCTGCGGTCAGTTTTCGATGAAATCTTTCATCTTGTTCTTGTTCTAGAGAGATGAATCCTTTTTTTAGAAATAAATCTTACCAAGACAGAATTTCGAACTTGCTATCCTCTTGCCCAGCAGGCATGACCTCCGTGGAGAGGATGATTCATTCAGACCGACATGAGAGTCCAACTACATTGCATTGCCAAAATCTGGTTTTGGAGAGACTTGCTACAATTATTGGTTGAGGAGAGGATTTAAGCCGCTAGAATTCCTCAAAGGTCTCCTTGAGACTCCTTGTAGTTGTTCTTGGAGTGATAGGGATATTAGAGTTAGAGCTGTAGAGGAGTGGATGTGGAAAACTGACAAAAGGGGGGTCTATAGTCGTCTGTGGCAGTCCAAAGATGGACATAGGGGTGAATTGGATGTTTAAAGGGGGCGCCATCTGGTTTGATGTTATTTGATGATGTTGTGCACTTTGGGAGATAGGGGTATCACCCAAAAGGTGCTTTTTGAGTTCCTGAATCGTCATGTTCCCTAAAGTAACTTCATAGGGTATTTCAGGGGCAGACGTGACCTCCTTAACTATAGTAGAGGCTTGGGATCTTTTATCTTCAATAATCACGATCTCTTCTGACAAAGTATATGCTAGAGTAGAAACAGTAGGTTTCATAGGTACAGGGATCTCATCAACAACTTTGGATTGAGGAGCCTCCATGTCTGCAGCTTGAATGACCTCGTATATAGTAGGCTGGACAGTCACATCTACATCTTTCTCAGTTTTGTCGTCTGTAGACTTCTGATTGGCTTTCTTTGGAGGCAAGGCTTTAGTTGGAGCAGTCTGATCTTGTGTCGTAGCTGAGTTGTGGGTGTCTCAATGTCTGCAGCGGTTTCCTCAGTTTCTTGAGCTTGATACGGTCTGCACAACATCTTGAGCTGTGCTTTCCTTGGCAATCTCATCAATGATTGCTTCCTCATCATTTTCATCGACTTCACCTGGTCGTTGATTGTCATCATCTAGAGAGGATGGTCTGTCCACTATTGGTCTGAAAAGATAGTTGTATATCTCCGGCACTACAAAAAACTGTATCGTTTTGCGATGGAATTATTCCATCATAAAAAGGAAAAATTCCGTCGCAGAGATGAATTACGACGGATTATGCCGTTGCAACAAATGGCATCGCAAAACCATTATTTTGTGACGGATCCGTCGCCAATTAACTTATATCTGGGACGAATCCGTCGCATAGTTCATAAACTCTACGACGGATTCCATCACAGATAATATAATGCAGTTCGAACTTAGTTATATTTCATGACAAAATCTGTCGCAGAATGTAATTTATGTTTTTAAAAATAATTAATAATTATAAAAACTCACTAAAATACATGTTTAACAATTACAATGTCACGAATAAAATCCTTAAAAAATACAATCCAAAATCGTATAGAATAGAAAACAAAAATGAACATATATTTAGTACAACGCTACATATGTGAATGGCCGGCTAAGCCGGGATGTCGCTGCTCCGGAGGACAGAAATAATCATCTGGATCCGGAGGGAATCTAGGCATATCTGCGTCAGTCTCTGCCTGATAGGTGGAATTACAGTCCGCGCCCATCTGCCTCATCAAGAAAGCAATCTGAGTCTGCATCCGCTCCAAGGCCTGCTACTGGGTGATTACCTGCTACTGCAAGGACTGATGCTCCTCCAATGATACTCCTTAGCCATGAGAAGACTGTGACTGTGACCTGAAGATGGCAGAAAGCTAGCTCCTCGGGTAGAATTGACTGGCAGCCAACCGAATACCGTGACCCTTCCCTTCTATGACCTTGCGACCTCGATGTATGTCTGGGAAGCGGCTACTGCTGGGAGGCCTCAGGATCCATTGACGAATCGACCTGCGACTCTGGATGTTGAGCGAATCGCTTCAAAAATGAATCCTGCGAATTTTATAATAACGAGTTAGCAAAAAAAAGATAAAAAACAGAAGAACATAATTAAAAGGTAACAATTAGGGAAATAAATGGCTTCAAAATTCTTGCCTGAAAACGGGTAGCCGTTTCGTCGGCCATGGGAATATCAGCTAGTGACTTCCTCGCTAGTATTGCCTCCACAATGCTCGGAGTACCCGGCTTCTTATGGGTCTTCACGAAGATCTCAGACTTCGTCGCCTTTGTCTTCTACCAACCTCCTGAAAAATGTTTAAAATAATAAATACGACAATATTTTGTGAAACACACGATGTCAAATAATTTAACTTAAATATAAATACTTACCATTCTCTCTGCGACAGCGAGGGTAGACACACAACCCTGGGAGTGTGTAGCATGTCCCTGAGATCGGTTCCTTGAGTTAATCCTCGATCTTTGCAGGATCTCAGGGGACATGTCATATCGCTCCATGAGGCATAGACCAACATCGGCACTGATCCAAGGGACTGGACATGCTTCAATGTCGTCACAGCCCTGAAGAACCAATCGCGCCCTGTACACGGAGTCCCGTATATGCGCATCCAACTTGGCCTCCCAAGCTGCACATACTTAGGAGTCCAAGGAGGAATTCCAAGAAAACAAAGTCTGCAATAAAGAGAAAATAGCTTATGAACTATATATATTAGAAGGACTAAAAAAATCTAAACCCTATATTATCAGAAAAATTAAACTTAAACACATACCCGGAAATACCCGAACATACGATCCCGAATAACCATGGGGACATCTCCAAAATTCATCAATGGCTCCTTATAGAAAGCCTGGAATGAAGCAACTGCCCTCTGGCTACATCACCATGATGAAACCTACAAATTATTTGATAAAGTCAATGATATTAGGAAACATAGGAAAATTTAAATATGAAAGAACGTCATGAAGATTGAAACAAGAAAAAATTTATACCAATGTGTGTCAGGATGTAGGGGACTGCTAGGATCAGGATGTGTCCGGTGAGATGCACGAGAACGTCTACTACCTGCCCCAGATGACTGTCTGGCGATAGATACCCGTGGAGACGGCTGAGATGCCTCCGCTGGCTCTCGAATCGAGGCATCAATTCCTGGGACTGAAGCCACGATGTCCAACTGCGAGGACCCTGGGTCTGCTGCCCGTGAAGTGATTTCATTGCCAGGATCGAAACATCGGTCCTGACTCCTCCCTCCACGAGAGACTGACTCTGCACGAGATCCTGAGCCTCCACGTGAGGCTTCACGCCTCCCTCTAGATCCAGAAGAAGAAAACATCTGAAACAATACAAAATAAGCTTAGCTTAATTTGATATGTAATTAAGTTTGTAAGTGTTAAACCTATGTCATTTTTATATTTTGAAAAACACTTTTGCATTAGGAAAACCTTTAGTCCTCTTCGTCGACATCCTCCCATCGTTATCATTCTGATCATCCTCCCCATCCTCTTCATCTGTAGCCTCCTCTTTTGCTTCTTTATCCTCCTGTTCTGTTTCAGTCTCGTCTTCTGCTTCTTCTTCCTCTTCTTCTTCTATGTCGTCGTCGTCGTCATCATCATCATCATCATTATTCTCATAATCTTCTTGCCCCAAAGCTTTAAGAATGGGTGGATTCTTCGTCAAGTCTTCTTGATATGCATCTTCCATGGCTTCCGATACATCAATTGTTGATCTTGATTTCGTTTTGAAGACTGCCCACCACTTGGATTGTCGTGGTGCACACCCTGGATATGGAGCGTAGTAGACCTGGATAGCTTGTGTGGTGAGGACAAAAGGATCATAAAGACCTCTATATCATGATGTGCGATCAATGTCCACAATCCCATAGCTAAGATGAACATTCAATCCCGAGACAGAATCGAACCACTCATATTTGAATAGGACTGTCTCCAAACTTCTAAATCCTGGGGCTATGTATTGAAGTTTAACAATATCAATGAGGATCCCGTAGTACTCCAGATCGACATCCCCTTTCACGCACACTCCCCAGTTGACCGTTGCTTTTCCTTTTCCACGTTCGTATGTATCGAAAAGGAAGTCATTCACCACATATTATTTGAACTTGTTCACATAAATCGCAGGTCCAGAAGCTATTGTTTTGATGATTTCATTGCCTTGGAGCCACGTCACATGGTTTTTCAGCCAAACCGGCCAAATATGACGACCCATAGTCCATGCTTCTTCAGCTGCGTTCACTAAACCATTTCTGACCATGTCCTTCTCAAATAACCTATCTTATACGACGGATACACATCAATAAAGGTAAACTAGTTGATGTGTATTTCTTAGCATTATATATTCACATTTGATTAGTACTTGGATTAAATACCTCTCAAACGGCATTATAAGCTCGCGTTGGTCAAAATATATCTATGAGGTGCCTCGGCCTCTCGTTGTTCAAGTGTGAGCTTCATCTGTCCTCTGATATTTTTCTTCTTCTTCTTTTCAATTGGGGCATATCCTCCATTTCTGTGAAATACATCTGAAAGATCAGGTGCTTCCTCATCATCACCATCTCTTCTAGCATATCGAGGAAGATCATTAGCCTTTGAGTCCATGCTCTCGGGAAAATACAACTTCGCGAAATTACATGCTTCCTCCAAAAGATAAGCTTCACATATAGAACCTTCTACATGTGCTTTGTTCCCAATTTTTTGTTTTACATGAAACGAAAACCTACAAACATATAGTGGATCAATTTCACATATGCGTTACAAGATCCATGGAAAGCCACTGAATGTAAATCGCTACCTTTCAAAGACATACATCCACTGGTAATGTACAGGTCCGGCTATCTTCGTCTCGGACAGCAAATGGATTGGAAGATGTTCCATGGAGTTGAAAAAATTTGGAGGAAAAAGCCTCTCTAATTTGCAAATTATCTCTGAAATAAACCTCTCCAACCGGTCCATGTCACTGCGAGTAATACAATTTGCACACAAGTCCCTAAAAATTGGCTCAGCTCCGTCAATGCTTTCCAAACATTGGGCAGTAGAAGCTCCCTAAAGGAAACATAGATCAATCGCTGCATGACAATCATGGCTTTTCATGCCTCTTAACTGCCACTCAAGGCTCTCGAATGCAACGGCGTAGTTGGAAGCATAACCATCTGGAAACTGCAGACCCTTCATCAACTCATACAATAACTTCCTCTGTTTCTTCTCCAGAACGAAAGGAGCACGAGGCATCAATAAGTATGACTTATCAAAATTTCCAACGCTTCTAACCACGTGAAATTGAGGTCTCTTGTAGTAGAGTTCCAAGTCTTTCCTTGAGCTGATATTGTCTTTGGTCTTTCCAGCGACATCTATCACTGTATTGAACACGTTGTCAAACACGTTCTTCTCTATATGCATCACATCAAGATTATGACGGATGAGAAGTTTGCTCTAGTACAGCAGCTCCCAGAAAATACTCCTCTTACTCCAGTTGTGTCTTCTATGAAAATCAATTGCGTTCGCTGAAAAATCGTGGTAGGAATCCCTGAAAGACTTCGAAACAACTCATCTCCACTACGAATCTCAAACGGGAGGACAAGCTCAATCTTGTTCTTCCTAAATCCACTCCTATACTTCCGAAAAAGGTGTCCCGGTGGTAGAAAACGACGATGACAATCAAACCATGAATGTTTCCTCCCATTCTTGAGGTAGAATGACTTCGTCCTCTCTATGCAATGAGAACAAGCCAAGTGACCGACAGTGCTCCAATCAGACAACATCCCATATGCAGGAAAATTGCCTATGGTCCAAAGCAAACAAGCCCTCATCTGAATGGTTTGGCGCTTGTGAACATTGTATATGTTGGCTTTCCTACCTTCCATAGTATTCGTAGGTCCTCGATCAGAGGTTGTAAGTACACATCCAGATTTCCTTTAGGACTCTTTGGGCCAGGAATGATCATGCTCAGGATTAAGTAAGGTCTTTTCATGCATATACTGGGAGGAAGGTTGTGAGGTGTGATAATGACCGGCCAACAAGAATACTCTTTTCCTGAATGGTGCAAAACCATCGATGCAAACCCAGACAAACATTGCGTTGCTCCGCCGCAAAGGACCAAAAACTCTGGTTCAGGTGTTTCCAAGCACGGCTGTCATAAGGGTGTGCCATCACTCCGTCATCTCGGCGTGAAAAGGCATGCCAAGTCATGTTTTCACTGATGGAACTGTTGGCATACAACCGCTGTAATCTAGGAGCTAGAGAAAAATACCGCAAAATACTCACAACAGAACGACCCTTACAACGACTCTTCTCCTTATAACGGTCTACGTTATATATGAAGCATCTTTTCAATCCCACATAATCTTTCCAAAACAACATGCAACCATTAGGACAACAATCAACCTTCTCGACAAGTAGATGTAACCCTTTCATGGGAGACTTGATGTCGTACATCCCGTCCTTCATGATATTATCAGGAGGGCACACGTCCTTCAACAACTTACAAATTCCATCGATCGCTCTATGGGGTAGGTTATATTCACATTTCAGAGTAAAAAACCGAGAAGCAACGGCCAACAAAGACAAGGTGCAACCATCATAAAGAGGAGACTACGAGGCATTCAACATGTCAAAATAATGTTTGGATTCATAAGGGGGACCCTCGTCATATGCATGTTCGTTTGCAACCTCGGTCTCTTCATATAATATTTTTGTGGAAAGGCATCAACTAGCATTCCACGATATTGTTTATGGGATGTAGGACATTGGATGGACCAGGAAAATCTGCTTGAGGTACCACACCATTTTATTCGCCGTGATACACCCAAACATAATAATTCTTCCTAAATCCCCTAATAATTAGGTGATACTTCAAGTCATCCATCGTTAGAAATCTCCCGTTCTTGTATTTTGTACAAGGACATCTTAAACGTCCCGGAAAACGACTCGTCGTGTTGAAGAGCATTCTGTACAAAGTCTTCGATCCCTTCAATAAATCGGGGATTCAAGTGTTGTCCATCAAATCGTTCGTACATCCAAGATCGATACAACTCCATATCGATCTAATTTCTCTATTAAATCCAAAATCAAGCATCAATTGATTTATAACATTTGGATCATTTTGCAAAATATAACTTATAGCCAAGATGTAACTTTTAAGTTGATTTATAACATTTGGATCATTTTGTAGAATGAAACTTCTATCAAAGATATAACTTCCTAGTTGATTTATAATATTTGGATCATTTTATTTTAAAGTTTAAAATTGTCCTACATATATCAATCTAATCTCTTCAATCCCATAGCATTACATAATTTTTCATATGAAACATATTAATCAATCCTAATTAAATCTTTTTCAAAATTGTCTTATTTTTCAAGGCCAACCTATTTTTCATACAAATATATCAATCTTTTTCATAATTAATTTGTCTATCTAATCCCTTCAATCCCAACCACAATCCTATTCCATAACATCAAATCCCAATTTAAACCATATTCACAAATCTCAATCCAAACCACAATCACAAACCTCCATCTCATTCCATGACATCAAACTTCGATTCCAACCATATACCAATTTGTATAACATCAAACATGAATTTCAACGACAGTATATGATTAATTAACAAATGAGACTAATGAACAACAGATAGGTCTCGAATAGAAGAGAATAGAATAGAACGCAACGTGTCAATGTTTACCATAGAATGACCAGGAAATCGAACAACTAGATGATCCAACCCTCTGGTTTTTCTCCTAATCAATAAGTAGTAAACTCTTATGCTCACACAACTTTCAATTGACTTAATCTAAGTTCATAGACATATCTCATGAAATGTAGTTCAATGACAACATACTCTATACGACCTTGCAGCAAACCGAATCCCAACGAACAATCACCTAAACACATACAAACACAGCCCGATTCCACATTCAACAGATACCATCACCTAAACCCTAAACCCACGAGAAATCAATAGAAAACATAAGCATCGCCGTGATGGAACAAGAATTTGACATCGAAGAGTTAAAGGACATGCAAATCAAGAAATCGAACGATGCAAATGAAAAAGGTCATGGTAATCGAACAGGTATGACAAGAGACATTGAATTGCCAAACCCTAAGCGAATGATCGAGACTAGAAAATGCGAAATCGAGGTAAACGAGTACAGTACCTTGAATGAGGGGTTGATTGGTCGAGTGTTGAACGCCAAGGAGGAGAAGTGTGGAGAGCGACGAGCGCAATGAGGGCGACAGGGAATTTGAAGCGAAACGTTGGCAACGGTGGCAAAGCGGGGCGGCTGCGGGCGGCGAGGCAGCAACGATGAGACAGGCATGAGCCGGTTGCACGGGCGACGAGGCAGCGACGATGAGACTAGCAGGAGGCGGCTGCAAGGGCGACGAGGCGGGGCGACTGACAGGAGACGGCTGCGGCGGCGGCAAGGCGGGACGGCTGCGGGCGGCAAGGCAGCGAGCGGCAGCGGGTGATGGTGGCGGGCGGAGGAGGGGAGGGGAAGAGAAGGGAAAAGAGAGGGGAAAGAAGAATATATAAATTTCCGTCTGCGGCGGATTCCGTCGCAAAACAGAATAAAAAATTGAACCTAGATCTGCGACGGATTCCGTCGCAAAGTCAAAACACATTTTTTCTAAAAAAAACTTCTTTTCCCAAAGTGTTGACAACTCCTTTTCAGCGACGGATCCGTCGCAAAAATAATGTTTTAGAGACGGATCCGTCATAGATATAATGTTTTTGCGAGGGATTTCGTCACAAAATGTACCTTTAAATATATATACTTTTTCTCTCGTTTTCCCTGAGTGTTGAGAACATCTTTTTCAGCGACGGATCCATCGCAAATATAATATATTGGCGACGGATCTGTCCCAAACATAATATATTTGTAACGGATCCGTCGCAAATTACACCTTAAAAAAATTTTAATTTCTGAACTTTAGTTTTATCGCTAAATCTTTTGCACTCTTAACCAATTGTAATAGTCAAAGCAAGCTTTCCTATCAATAATCAATTGATTGTACATATATTTTTATGTGCGATACCTTATTCTGATTCTAACACAATATCTAAAACATGTAAGTATAATAGTTTTAATTGTAACGTCGAAATGCGTAAGAAATACGTTGAACTTGTAATTATCTTAATTTGATGTAATGATTTCAAACTTATAATTGTAACATGATTATTGTACGTATTATATGTGGAAAGCCTCTCTATATCGAAATAATTTTAAAAATTCTGCGACGGATTCCGTTGCAAGAAATTTAATTTATTTCAATGTTTAAAAAATTTTATCCCCATTTATTTTTTCGATGGAATCCGTCGTAATTTTGTAAAAAAAAATTACGACGGATGTTGACTTTCCGTTTCAAAAGCTTTTTTTTCCTTTTCTTTTTTCAATTTCATTTTCTGCTATGGATCCATCGCATTTATTTAGATTCTGCAACGTATTTTTTCTGTCGTTAAATCTTTCCGTCGTAAAAGAACTTTTTTTTTTTGTAGTGCGGGTTGGCCATTCTCACATGTCTGTCAACTAGCCGCTTAAGCTCGAATTCAACTTCCTTAGTATGTAGAAATTCCATCGTCTGCAGTTGGGCTTGACGGTATCTGACCACCTTGTCAATTGAGTCCTTTACTTCTAGAGTTCCGTTGAAAAGGATGTAGGCCACTTCAGGCCTCTCCTTCTTGGTAGCCTCCTTTCTTTATACTTGAGTGAGCTATTCAAGCTCATCCTCATTAAGTTGATCAAGGATGCCTAATTCGATTTTGCTGCCATTGAGGTTGATCCGATATCCTATAGTTAGGCCAGAGGGGATAAGTTTGGGCCTTTATGATGCTAGAGTTCTTCTTCTTTTGGGCAGAAGCTTATTCTCCTTTCTGAACTGGTCCAGCATGGCATCTATCTTAGTGTATCAAAGCAACATCCTGGTTTTGGCTATGTGTCGTGTCACCCTTGTCTCAAGGGACAATGCAGTTTGCAGAGCTGCATATATTGCTGCTCTATCTGTTGTAGTTGAGAGTGTAGTGCCTCCTTCTGTTGATGTGGTCGTTGTTGCCCAAATCTCAGATGTCGTCGAGGGTTGTTCTACTTGCAGACTTGCAAGTTCTAGGCTTGCAGTAGAGACAGGGACAATTGCAATAGTTACTTTTGTTTTCTCTGCTGCAGGGGCAATGGTTTTCCCGCCTATCTTGATTGATGTTGAGGCTATTGTTGTGGTAGTCTTTAAAGTCTAGCCTCTGTGGGTGTTTCTTTTTTGCAGAACAAATGGAGATTGCAAGTTCAAAAGCTGAAGGAGAGCTGTTGGGGTGGGATGACATTCAGAAGATGAAGTATTCGTGGAATGTAGTCTGTGAAGCGTTGCGACTCCTTCCTCCATTACAGGGTTCTTTTAGAAAAGCCCTTAATGAATTCAATTATGCTGGTTTTCAGGTTCCCAAAGGATGGAAGGTTAGTTACTGTTGTTTAGCAACACCCTGCATGAAGTTCAAACATATTGTGAAAGGCAATGTTTCGTACTAGTAGCTAATTATATGGAGGAAATCAATCTTATCATAACTGCTTAGATACCACTCTGTATTGAAAAAAGTATGTAGGTTGTATTTGTTTTACTTTTTAACAAATTACAGAGTACACAAATCTGAAATAAAATACCAAAAATCAATGGTTAAGCACACCTATTCAGCTAATTTTTGCATCACCAACACTACAAGTCTAGATGGAGCTAGATATTAAGACTGGATCTAAATCGATATGCAGCATATTGTTGATGTATTGTCCATCCTATAATCTTAAAATTTGCAGTTGTACTGGAACGCTTACACAACACATCTTGATCCGAAGTACTTCCCTGAACCAGAAAAGTTCAACCCGAGGAGATTTGAAGAGAATATAGAGCCTTACACGTTCGTTGCTTTTGGAGGAGGACCAAGAACATGCCCGGGTCGAGATTATGCAAGATTGGAGATACTTGTGTTCATCCATAACCTGGTGAAGAGGTTCAAGTGGGAGAAGGTCATCGCAGATGAGAAAATAATTTTTAATCCGACAGCAACTCCAGCAAGCGGCCTGCCTGTTCGTCTGATTCCTCATCAAACGTAACTTTCAAGGATAAGTTTCCTCATCAAACGTACTGCATGTTGGAGGATGTGTTGAAATAAATGTATGTGTGTTTGTATGTAAGACCCTGTAGATTGTATGCATGTGTAATATCTATATGTGCAAGGTTTTGTGTGTGTTGATTTAAACAAAGTGACTGCTTGTCAACTACTATCAATCAAGTGATAAATAAAACCGTTCTGCATGTTATAAAAGAGATTATGTAAGACGAGAGGAAATGGGGTGGACGTTAATTTCTTTTCAATTTTGTTATGAATTACAGTGACCATAGCCTAATTTATATGGGATCCTTGGGTCGCATTTGGTAGACATGATAGGATAAGACCTCATTATTAATGAAGGGGTTTAAAATCTCTTCACTATTAATCCATGGATTTATATATCTCATCCTACCATGTTATAATTGCGTTTGGTAGCAATAGAATAAAAGTGACAAAAAAAAAAAAAAAAAGTGAAAGGTTGGTAGTGGTGATGGTCGACATTGGACGACGATTGTGTATCACTAATGGTGACTGGTCATATGCGGTGGTTGGTGTCGAGTGGAGAGGGGTGGCGGTCGATAGTACGCGAAGACGGACAGTGATCAACAACGATCAATGAAGAACGGTGTTTGGCGATGATCGATGGAGGACAGTGGTCGGCGGAGATCGATGGCAGATGGCCTATGGCAAGCGGAGATGGGTGGTGGTCAACGGGGGTCGGTGGTGGACGGTGGTCGCCGACGTGCGAGGGGCCGGCGGGCGACCGACGGTGGGGAAGATGGGTGGTTAATGAAGGACATTTTGCAGTGTAGATCTCTTATCTAGCTAAGTGGGATTATCAGTGAC
>JAOVYX010021801.1:0-15325 GCA_035668315.1 Drosera spatulata
ATATATGTTGAATTTATTATATAATTACGTGCACATTGAAACAAACTTCTATCCATGTCTACTACGCAATGCAACAACAAAATCAGACTGCAATCTTGGATAAGGATTCTGGTTCACATGAGTTGTCGTCTTGTTTTGCTTTTCGGAGCTGTGGTGTTACTATGGTACAGAGTTGCATGTCCATCATATAGGAATAGGAAATTCTCCAAAAACGAGCTACGAAGAGTGATGGTGACTCATTTGCCACTAGTTTAAAGGAAGTGGTTGAACTTTCTGTTCTGCTTAGCTGGGTGCTAATTGAGTTGTTTCTTTGTATCATCTGAATTTTTATCATTGATTGGATCCCGTGAAAAAATAAACCATGGCCATTTAATAAATTTATATAACGTTAGAGGATTCACAGTCCAAGGATCAAGGATAATTTATAACTAGAAGTTAGAATATTACTAAAGTTGGAGTATGAGTCCATGAAGTCAATGATGTTTGTGAAACTATGGATATCGATGTTGATGTATTAAATACATTTGCGAATTAAATACAACGATATTGATGAGTGCAAAACAGACTATGATCGGACACCAGAATTGGACAATGATTGTCTGGCTTCCTAGATGGATAGTATATACATGGACTTTTTTTTGTGAGGTCTTGGGCTTAGATACTCGTTGGATGGCTTACTGGGCCTGCAAGATGACAGAGATATTATTGGTCCATCATTTATTTTATTTTATTAAAATAAAATCTCGATTTTTTCTCTCATCCATCGTATATCAATTATAAAGCAAAAAATAATTTAATAAAAAAAAATCTAACTTTTTTAAACATTTATAATCTAATCGTCAAGATTCTATTTTAATAAAAAAATTAAAAAAATATTAAAAAGCTCTCACGAGAATCATAAAAAACGAAACAAAAACATTAGCCGAAGAACAAAACTTCTTTTAAAATATAAATTTATAAAAAATCAATCTATCAATTTTTTTATGATATAAGTCATTTAACATTATTATTTAATTATAATTTTTTATTTCACGTAACGTACGGGACGATATTCTAGTATATGTCTAATATCCAGTCTCCTTGGATGGCAAACGATAAATGATATGACAACGTATTATTGTTATTTTAAAAAATATTAATTAAAAAATTAAACTAATTAAATAAATATAATCTAGCATCTAACATATATCTTAACCAATTAAAATCTGTTAGTAATTTCAACTAATTTGAACTAAATATAAATTATAATATCTCTCATATTATCCAATCTTTTTGGATGACAAACGTCAAACGGTATGACTGAACATTATTATCATTTCAAAAAATATCAATTAAAAAAATTAAACTAATTAAATAAAATCTAATTTAATATTTAATATATATCTTAACTAATTAAAATTTGTTAATAATTATAACTAATCTAAACTAATATATCACCTTGGACCGGATCCAAGCTATACGAATTCTGCAGTTGGGGTGTTGTATAACATCATCCAACCATTAAAAATAGAAAGGAAATATATTTTAAAAATCTAAATAATAATATTAAACACTATCAAGACAAAATAAACCCAACAAAAAAATCTTTAAAAAAATCAATTAAAAAGCTCCCTAAAAAATTAAACCCACTAAAAAACTATTCATATACATAAAAAACAAACCTATCCCTCTCAATCAAACTGAACCATTGATTTAAAATCAACAGTCACGATCGCGTACAGCGTCGCTGTAGAATCTGTACAGCCAATGATACTCAGCCTGCCAAGTTGCCATGACAGCGCATCCCTAATGTACTAATGGTACAGCAGAACTGCTGTATTTAATTGGGATCGTTGAAACTCTCATCAAACGGTTTCGGTTGATTGTGTTTTTGAAGTTTATTTTTTAGGTTTGTGTATATTTTTTAAGACTTTTTTTTCTAAGGTTTTTTTGACCCAGATTTTTTAGGTTTAATTTTTTTAGGGTTTAATTTTTCATAATATGATTTTAATTTTCTAAAGATTTTTTTAATGAAAATGGGTGTTGTACAGTAGGGGATCCGTCTCCAATTGCCATAGCATGTCATTCTACTAATACATTAGAGCACTTGCATTAAATTATAAATATAAAATAGAGATTCTGTAAATTTAAAAAGTAGAACGGTGATGTGATAAAATTTAAAAAAATATGTTAAAATATGATAAAAATATAATAAAAATTATCATGTGAGATAAAAAATCTATAAAATTATCATATTATTATAATATTTTTTAATGCATCAATTTATTATATTATGTATAATGAAGAGTGAAAAAAAATTTACAAAAATGCTGATACAAGTGTTGTCATATTCTTCCCCTCATCAGTCCCGGTTCTCCTTCTCCCCTTTCTTGTTGTAGCCAACTCCCGTCTTCCTTCTTCCCCCATCAAATGTCATTAATTTAGAACAAATTCGATGAGGCAGGACAAAATGTTGAAGACAAAGCTTTAAAATAATCATGAATCATTTTGCTAAAATTTAACAATGTTGTTTCAATGGATACTATGATATTAGTTGCCTTCTTTGTAAATCAATAGGAGGGAGAAAGCTACATATGCAATCTAGATTTCTTACATCTTGCTTTGTTATTTGAGCATCAAAATCCATGAGTTGTTAGAGCAAGTTTAGTAGGATTTGCAAATGAGGTTCTATTGCTAAAAAAATAAAAATGATGATAGAAACACAACTCCAATGGACTCACTTTCCCTAGACAAATGTGAGTTTTTGCTATAATGATAGCCATATTTGGCACAAAAAAAAAAAATTATCAATGGTAATTTTTTGCCTACATTTTAATTTTGTGGCCAATCCAAACAAAAGAAAAAGAGAAATACAAAAAAAAAAATATGTGTCACTTTGTACACCATTCATTAAACAACATTATCAAAATATAACACACTAATTACACAGAAGTAACATTGACAAAATTTAACAAATCGGCACAATTCATTCTCCAAATGTAGCTATGCCTCTACTAAAATAGCGTGATGTATTGGACTTATTTTTATAAAATAACTTTAGTTATTTTCATTGCTAAATATATCATGAGATTTGACAAAAGTCAATATTTGTCATGTAAAAATGTGCTGATTGGAGTGCAATATTAGCAACTATAGGTATATTTTAACTATAACAACCCATTTACCCAGTGCAATAGACTTGCTCCTACACTATCCATTTTTTTCTCTCCTTTCTCAACAATATCAGAGCACTTGCATCAAAATTTTTATTTTTTTTTATTTTTCATTCTTCATTGTACATATTATTACAGTAAATTGACCTACTCCTTTCATTCTGTAACATAGACAATACGACAACTGACCGCCACAAACTCAGAATAGCCTATTATAGGGGAAAAAAAGTTTGGTCGGGAGACAACGACGGAACTCTGACAGACCACCAACGATCGACCATCACAAACTCACAATAGCGTATTAGGGGAAAAAAAGTTTGGTCAGAAGACGACGACGGAACTCGAACCGACCATCAACATTGAAAGAATAAAATAATTTAATTTCATGATATAATTCATAATCATAGAGAATTCGAACTCAAAACCTTTACCTAATAACTTAGCCATCATAATATATTGGTAAAGAAATTCTTGTTGACCTCTTTCACATCATTAACCATATAGTTATTTTCCTACCTTGCCACCAAAATGACAGACATATGACCACGGGAGCTACCGTCCCAGCTTCATCTAGTCTTAAACAAGGGAATATGTTCCTTTTCCAAGTCACCCTTTGCCATCACTTTCCCTAAAAAAGACTGCCCAAAAGTCTTCGTCACCCATTTAATTTCATGACTCAGAGTTCCTCATGAAAAAGGATCCTCACCTGGAACACGACGTGGAGGGATCCGACGTCGTGGTGTACGACTTCATAACTAATTTTCATGACCATTACTCTTTTATCCTCGAAAGTTACTTCCGACTGCCATCGCATGGTGAGCCGAGTGGGCGACTTAAACCGGTTGGAGCGTATCCGGCACAAAACAAATGACTTCATCACCTCATATATAGAATAGCAGAACCATAATCCAGGAAATGATTATTCCAACAGTAACATCTATTCGTTCTCCTGAACTTAAGAACGCAACACATAATTGTTCCTCACTGCTTGCAATGGGATTGAAAAAGAGTTCAAAACTGTCAACTTATCGCGCTCTTTTATAGAGTTAAAAAATTGAGGTATTTTTGTACTATTACTAACAAAGAGCCTGTCCCCATGAATAACACTGTTTCTTAACGTCTCAAAAAATGTCGAACACATTCAAACATGTGTTCACTGAGATAATTTTTCTTGATTAAATGATTCGGTTATAAGTGTTAGTCATGAGCTTGATTCATACAAAACATCGCCGCTCTTTCTTTCTTTAATTTGGTTGTTTAGATAGTTTAACCATACAATATATGAGAGCATCTTAGTTTAGATGCCAATTTAGATACCGTCGGGACCAAGTCAAGCTAGTTTTCTTGTTGGCAGATTCAGGATCCAGGATACTGAGTGGCAGGAGTTTCAAGAATTAATGCAATAGACAAAGCCTATAATGCTTGATTTTGAGATGCATCTCCTTCTTGCATTTTTTGGTGAAGTTTACATCGAACTAAAATGTTCTATATAAGCCCATCGTAAAAAATTCAGAACATATTGATCACTCCTTCTTCCATATCATTTAGAAGGCAGGAATCATAGTAAGATTCGATCGATCCTAGAGTTTCGAGACCATGAGTTCTTCCACATTTGCAAACTTTACTGGCAATAGGTAACAGATTTTTATAAGTATCAATGTTATTTTTATAAACTTCTCATCAAAGTTATAACACGTTATAAACTTTTCAAAATTATGACCAACTATTTTTTTCACTCAATTTTTTTCTTTGGGTTCAACTAATTTTCTTGCACTTTGTATATTTTTTTATTTATTAAGTAATTATATAACCTTTAAAGTTTTTTGAAAATAAAAAACATTAAAAAAAATAGACATTATTGATGATGTGACAAATACTACACTTGTATTTTGAAACCGGTTTTAACTCAGTTTCATTTTAGTCTCAGTTTTAGTTTATGATTGAAACCCTATTTTTATAATCTAATTCCAAATTATAGGTATGGCACAACTTATAACTTATGAATGGATTTGTTCTTAAGTTGGAAGGGAAAGTGGCTGTGATAACCGGAGGGGCAAGTGGCATCGGCGCTTGCACGGCGAAGTTGTTCGTCCAGAACAGGGCTAAGGTGATCATTGCTGACATTCGAGATGACCTTGGACGATCGCTCTGTGAGGATCTCGGCTCTGAGAACGCCTCCTATGTCCGTTGCGATGTAACCAAGGACACGGATGCCAAGAACCTCGTGGATATTACCATGTCAAAGTATGGGAGACTCGACATTATGTATAGTAACGCAGGGATTACAGGAATCAACACTTCCTTGATCATGGACTTGGATTTCGATGACTGGAAAAAGGTTCTTGATGTGAACCTAAACGACGGGTTACTATGCGCCAAACATGCTGCAAGGGTCATGATCCCGGCCAAGAAAGGTGTTATTCTCTTCACAGCAAGCATTGCGTCTAAGAGGTTTGGCTTGGGATCGCACGCCTACACAGTGTCCAAGGTCGCTATTGCTGGCTTAACAAAGAACTTATGTGTCGATCTTGGTAAGTATGGGATAAGAGTGAATTGCATTTCGCCTCATCTTGTTTCCACTCCGTTGGCGCTAAATGCACTTCCATTTAGGGAGAGCATTCTTGACGAAATCTATGAATCGATCGCTGTGTTAAAGGATACCGGCTTGAAAGCAGAGGATGTCGCCAACACGGCCCTTTATCTGGCGAGCGATGATTCTCAAGTTATTAGCGGGCAAAACATTGTCATTGATGGAGGGTTTTGTACAACCAATGGCACCTACAGCGCGAAGGTTAAATCGTTGATGATGGAGTCCTCACATTGATTGATACATCGGTTGCAAGATACAACAACCATGTTGACGGCAACACAATGCATGTTACCAATATTAAATACTACTGGTTCTGTAAAACGACTTCGGCTAAGCTAGTCATAGACTGCATGGACCATTTAGAAAGGATTACTCATGAAATTCATTCCATCCCATAATTCTTACTACACTTACTATTATTTTGGATCGTTTCATAAATTTTATATCATTTATTTTATTTTTTTTATTTGAAAATAATTTTGTATTAAAATAATAACAATATCTCATTATATTTCACTACCTTCTCCCTCATTCTTTTTCATCCTTTCACATCAAACTCATCACTATCATCAAAAACTATAATATATTAATCAAATTATACCAAATCTAACACGCATACAATGAGAGAATTCTTGATAGGTACCCCTATGTAATTTTAATTACACAAAAGTATCCCACTATTATTTTATTGCAAATAGGTACCTTATAATCAATTAGGAGATCCTTTCTCCAAATATAAATATTCAATCCAAAATTCAATTTTCTAAAATCAATTATTTTTAAAACCAACGATGACGAACCCACGATCGACCGACAATAAGAACAACGAACTGATGACGACGAACTAACAACGACGACGAATTACCAACAACAAGGATGAAATAATGATGAAGACGAATTGTCAACGGTGGGAACCAGACGACAAACCGCCGCCGCCGCCGACAACAAACCGTCACCACCGACAACAACAACCTAAAGACAAGCACGACGACGAACCCATTTGTGATTTGATCGAAAAGAGTTAGAATGATGAAAGGTTCTTTTGATCGAAGATAATGAAAAATCCTTTGATGAAGAACGTTTAAGGAAGAAGAGAATGTTTGAAGAAAAGAAGAAAATGATTGAATGTCATTTTGAATAGATTATGCGGGAGATTCATTTTCAAAACAAAAAAGGAAAGAAATAAAATCAAATATTCACAAATCACACAAAAAATGATACGTTTTTTAAAAATAGATTAGGAAAAAATAAAAAGAGGTAGTTTAAAGGAAAAAAAAGAAGGTGGTATTTCATGATAATTAACTTGGTTAGATGATATTTTAAGATAATTTTTTCAAAATCGATTCAGGTCAAATCGTTACAAGAGTTGTGGGACTGAGAGAGTATTACATATGAATTCAATTTGTATATCATCAACTTGTCATCAAGCATCTTTTTTTCGTATGTAACTCTCTATTTCCTAATTCGAGTTGAAATAATCCACAATTATGACAAATTATTCACAATGTTCATTTACCAGACTAATCAGTCGAACCATTTGTACGTTGTTATCAAACAACTTGAATTGAGAAGCGGAGCAACAAACCATTTTTTAAATCGTTATTGGATACTGAAACCGATCCTCTATTGTTACAAATGGACAACAGAGGTGTTATTGGAAACCAGAACCATCGAATCTCATGGAGAGTTTAGTAAGGAAAAAAAATATTGTTGTTTCCGATCCAAGAGATGTATATAGTAACAACACCTCTGTAATCCGATTGTAACAACAGAGGAACTGTTTCCACGTTCAACACATATATGGAGAGGTGGTAGGTAGTGTTAGAATTTAGAGTTCAAAGCCTATTTTCTCATGAATCTAAATACTAGTGAAGCAAATAAAAGATGATAAACATGCCTCTACTCGGGCAAATTTTAGTCCATTAAATAATCTTCCTGTTTTGTGGAAGCTTTGAGGATCAAAATCTTCATACTTTCTCATCATAGCAATTGGACGATATGAACACTCCTACCTCTTCAAGCTTCAACAGGTAACTTTTTTCTTTGATCAAGTTTTTTGTTTTAATATTTTCAACAGCAATATCAATAGCTTCTTTAATTGTTGATCACAGGCTAGAAGGCAAAGTGGCTGTGATCACGGGGGGTGCGAGTGGTATCGGTGCTTGCACAGCAAAGCTGTTTGTACAGAACGGGGCAAAAGTGATCATCGGCGACATCCAAGATGACCTCGTCCAAATGATCTGCAGGGACATCGGATCAGAAAATGTTTCCTATGTCCATTGTGATGTCACCAAGGACATGGATGTTAAGAACCTCGTCGACACTGCTGTATCGAAGTATGGAAGACTTGACATTATGTATAGTAATGCTGGGATTGGTGGAAGATATACGACCTCGATTCTTGACTCAGAAGTCGATGATTGGGAAAGGGTCATCGATGTAAATCTCAAAGGCGGATTTCTATGTGCAAAGCACGCTGCAAGAGTAATGATTCCGGCCAAGAAAGGTGTAATCCTCTTCACAGCAAGCGTTGCTGCTAAGATGTTTGGCATGGGCTCACATGCCTACACGGTGTCTAAGGCCGGGATTATAGGCTTAACAAAGAACCTGTGCGTCGATCTTGGCAAGCATGGGATACGTGTGAACTGCATATCGCCTCATGTCGTTGCTACTGCGCTGCCATTAGGTATACTTCCTTTGGATGACACCACTCTTGAAGAAGTTTATGAATCTACGGCTATGTTAAAAGGAAATGTCCTGAAAGTCGATGACGTTGCGAAAACGGCTTTGTTCCTGGCTACGAATGATTCCCAAGTCATTAGCGGGCAAAATATAGTCACAGATGGAGGATTCAGTACTACCAATGCCTCCTTCAGTTCGATGATCGGACAAATAATAGCGGCGTCCTCCCGTTAATGTCAAAACACTTTGCTAGCTAAACTCACCATCTCATAAAGACCACCATGTGAGAAGCGGCTTACCTTCCATCAAACTTTGGTTAAGCGAGCGGCAGCAGGGAAACCGCTATATGGGATCGTGCTTTGTTTGTTGTAATTCTTACATAACAGGTAAAGCTCGAGAGGAATATTGGGATTGTTTTTTTTACCAATACTGTATTTTCCCTTCTATAATCCTCCAACACAATATACTCCATATAAGTTACTCCATATAAGTTTCATGATTCTACTCATGAATCATGATCAAACGATGTAATACAGGACAGGACAACAAACGGCTTCCCAGGTTTAGATCTAAACCACCAACTGTAACATGCACTGACAAGCAAAAAGCTCTTCGCTACGCTGATGATACAATGTCGGAATGCTTTTGACATAATTGTAACACTGTAACAGACAAAAGAACGTTTCTCGACAAATTACTGAAGGAAACTACTATGATCAATAATTTACACTGTAAGCTCGAGAACTAGTTCGATGGGAATCAACCTTTACAAAAGCAGGAAATGTAGAGCAGGTCCATTCTATCCTTCCCTAAATTATAGATAGATCTGAATCCAGGAAAGGCAGGATAATTTCGTGTTACACAGGAGATCGAATAGATATGACGAGGAATCAACTCGACCAGAAATTCTATCTGAGCCGCAGTAGATCGTCGGCTACAACTTCTGGAGGAGGAAGTTTTGCTCGAGTTAAATGACATTCTCCAAAGCCTACAGAATTCAACAAATAGAAAGAAAACACTGTCAACGATACGCTCATCTGAAGCATACTATTAGACCATTCACACAGTTCTTTGAATCAGTTATTGGACGAAATGAGCATACATGTCATACAAAACCCCGAAATACACTAACGCTGAAACCGAAAAAATAGCAAACATTCTTGTGATACTTTATATTTCACCTGCACTTTGATTAAACTCTACAAGTAGAAATAAAAACACTGTTGTTATGTTATTGATGCACAAATCGCATGATAAACGCAAAAGGGTTCGAACTTTTCCCCGACTAATCGCCGATGGCTCGGCTCGTTCATGGAGCAGAAAGGGATCATACTGATCTTCATACGACAAAGGAGAACTCGTGGTCGTCTTGCACCTCTTCGAGATTTTCAAATCTCGTTGGCATGGAGGATAAGTCCTGGTTGACTAGTTGTTAGTACAATAACTATTAGATCCACCTTTGGCCCTTTTTAATAGCTATCTGACTTCTAAGTCTATAAAGCCATCACACTATCAAGAAAAACAAAATTAACAAGCAAGAACAAGAAACAGATTGCAGATTACAGATACAATGAGCAATTATTCATCAGTCTTCTCAGCCTCAACCAGCAAGAGGTAATCACAATACTACTTATCCCTTTTGTTTTTCCGTCCCATGTTCGAGTTATTCTGAGATATCAGAGTAACCAAAGATTCACGTTGAGAGATGGTCTCTAAGCATAGGTCTTAAATTTTGATCTCGTTTTGATTCAATGATTTACTAGTTTGAAATCCATGATAAACAGGATTGATGGAAACTGTGATACAGTATAGACTACAGACCGATGCTCTTCTCTAGAAAACAATTATTTACACAGTTTCAATAGCATACCTTATCAAGGTTTGTTAGTATCCAGATCAAACAATTACAGGTAGGGACCGATCAGGAAGTTATCGCATCGACAGAAGGACCATGTTAAGGACAACAATCATACAAATAACCGGAGTTTGTTATTGTTGAATGTCTTATAGCATCTTTCAGTTTAACAGTTCAGGCTCTTGCAAATAGTCATACAATCACTGAAGTGATGGGTATTGAAATGTCTAAATTCATTCCATTTGAAACTGACATCACAGGTTACAGGACAAAGTGGTGATCATAACTGGGGGTGCTAGCGGCATTGGCGCTTGCACGGCCAAGTTGTTCCTCACCCACGGAGCAAAGGTCATCATCGCCGATATACAAGATGAGCTCGGCCAATCCCTTTGCAAGGACATCGGTTCGGAAGACATTTCTTATGTCCATTGCAATGTCACTAGTGCAACCGATGTCGAAAACCTAGTCGACACTGCCATATCAAAGCATGGAAGGTTCGATGTGATGTATAGCAATGCCGGGATAGTGGGCACGTTTAGTACCCTATCGATCCTAGAGGCCAACAATGATGATTTCAAGAGGGTTCTCGATGTGAACCTCTACGGGGCCTTTTTGTGTGCAAAGTATGCAGCCAAGGCAATGATCCCAGCTAAAAATGGTGTTATACTTTTCACTTCTAGCAGCGTGTCTGTGACTGCAGGGATAGGATCCCATGCCTACACTGCATCGAAAGTTGGTGTGGTTGGTTTAACGAGGAACCTATGTGTGGATCTCGGGAACCATGGGATACGAGTGAATTGCATATCACCCCATGTTATTAGCACTCCGATAACCTCACAAGCACTGGGTATTGGTGATAGGAGTGTGATTGAGAAACTTTATGAATCTTCAACTGTTTTAAAGGGAGCACCACTCAGAGAAGAGGATATTGCTTACACAGCCCTTTATCTGGCGAGTGATGAATCCAGGACTATTAGCGGGCAACATATAGTTTTGGATGGAGGATACAACACCACAAATCTCGCCTTTGTTAGCAAGCTCGAAGAACATTTTTCTTCTTCTGGTTGATGAATCAGAAAGAAACAAGTTCCAGCATCGTCTGAGGTGCTCATTCAAGACTGAAATGTAAAAATATATACTCAACTATGAAAATAAATTTCTTATGGCTTGTTTGTAAGTTAAAGTCAAGAGCTCAGGTTCAAGATTTGCTGAATAATGATTCAAGGGGTTCAAGATTGTGCCAAATTTCCAACAGAAGCAAATGAGACTTGGCTGGGAGAGAAGAGAGTCAAAAGTTTTTAGATTAATCTAGCTAGCTCCTAAGAAGCAATAATGTGCAATTATCTAATACCTATAAGTCAATCCTACCAATTAATCCAAACAATAGGGGAAAAGTCTAAAGAGAACAGAAGAAACAGCAACTCAAGACTAAATAAAATTTCCACTAGCGACAAATGATGATCCTTTGGTCAAAGCTACTACTCAAATAAAAAAGATGCAAATTTGCTAGAATAAGCCTATCAGCAATTTTCCAAAAAAAGAAAAAAAATGAAAAAGAAAACTTTCAGCAATTTAGCAGAATACCAACAGCTTTCCAACAATCTAGAGAGCTATAGCAACTACATGTTAATTACTATGAAACTACCATTTGACATTTCTAACAGGGTTGGGCATATTTGACCTCTTTATGCTAAGATTGAAAACGTATCACAAGATATTCATCTAAGAATCTACGGCGATTGAGCCGAAGAAGATTATGGAGTTGGCATAGAGTAAGGCAAGGTAAAATACGGAAAACTAGATTTATATCAGTGTTTTTGCACTTTTTCAGTGCACACACAACCACCATGTATCTACTCTGAATCATCATAATTATTAGCAAAGACTACTAAAAGGAACAAGAGCGCACTCCAACAGAGCAACACAATGATTAAACAAACAGAGCAGATCAACACGACAATTTCGAGTTATCCGAGCACTCACAGTTTACTCGCTGGAATTTGCAATGCCAACCATATTGAGCATGTTTCTCTCTTCCTTGAATCTCTCTAGCACGGTACCTCTAACTGCGTCTGTCCTCTCTTGCTGCATGGCTTTCGTTACGATACCCCAGCATTCTATCACTTCCGGGAATATTTGGTTGGACTTGGAGAGGCAGGGACTGCCGAATGTGGAGCAACTGAAGCTATGCCCTTGGTCAAAGCTGGCTGATATGAATAGACCAAAGTGGCCAACTCTCCCTCCAAACCCAATTCCATTTGGGATGCTCTCTGAGCTATAATTCACTGCAAACTGCAAACATATCATCCATCAGTGCATTGCCAAGAACTACCGGCAAATGAAGTTTATTGAGTATGTAACATGGGGGAACCATTTTTGTAAGTCGACCGTGCTTCCTTATGAAATTAACATTTTCTGAAAGATTCTATGCGCTTTTTAGTCGAGATGATTAAGGAAGATGGCATGACCAGAAGAATCATACCCATTGCAGACTATTGTTTGCACCAGTGGGCCTGAATATGGATGCCTTTGGGTATAGCTGAAAGAGGAAAGACTTCATATCCCCGTAAAAATTACTGTGCCGTTCCCAAGGGCGAGAGGCATAACCTCCAAAGATATAACCATCTTTATCCTTCACAATTATCACAGTCGGGCCTCCCTCGCCTCTACAGTAAAATTGAATCATTGTCAGAGACGATGTAATGACTGGGAATCCTGTGTTGCATAACAAGGATAAGGGACAATCAATTCTAGTATAATACTGTTGCTAAAAGGATAGTGGGTTTGAGCTAATTCAGTGCCGACTCTATAAACAGTGCATAAAGTTGCCAACCAGGCCCAAGCAAATACATTTATGCCATACAGCTTACGTTCTTAAAGTTCATTTTATCATGATTCTTATGGTCAGTTTGAACTGAAATCCAGGTGAACAACATGAGTATGATGGATTTTCCTTATTGTCGTGAACAACTGGTGTCATCATTAGAAAAGGAAAGAAGAATTTCACTTACGAAATACTGCCCATGAATGTGTTGAAACTTTGGCCATTAAGTGAACTATTATACAGAAGTTTCCATTCTTCCTGTTCTTGCAATGAGAGAGCTCCACCTATCAACCAAGCGAATTCCTCCTTCAATAAAACACTCGTAGAAGCTGTTTCAGGATTCAATAGACGAGGAACCTGCGAACCAGATCGGCCTACATTAATGAGAATAGATCAAAGTGAGGCAATGGAGACCCATAGATCCAAAAGTAACGAATGCAAGCGATGAAATCAGTGAATTAGTGAAAGATCGTAGACTATAATATGGAAATCGAATGACACCCCCTTGTTAAATCATTAAATGCAATAGCTGAAATTTTTTCAACAACGGCCATAAACCTTGATCAGGCGACGTCAACAAGCCTCCAAGATACTTCCTAACTGATGGCAGAAGGTTAAACCAACTTTTCAGATCCTCAAGCGACATGCTCTTCTCATCCCTTTCTACATTAGACTTGGAAAATGTCGCTACATTCAACATTATGTTGATGTCAAACTCTGTTGACTGTGCGAATTCCTGACCTTTTCGTGGAAACAAGTCTTTAAGAATAGAACGTAAAACAGCTTCCACATCTGACCTGTCAATGTAAGCTGAAGGTCACACAAGCAAAAAGCACGTAATATTGAGGAAATCACGGAAAAAACAAAACATGAACTTGATTCTTTATAATTTCCAAAAAAGCACATGAAATGCAACACGGGGAATCGTAAAAGAGCATGCAAGTAAAGAAATGAAAATCATATCAGACATCAAAGAATTTTTTTACCTCCCCAGTGAACCATCTCCATTCACATCTAACAACTGAAGCATGAATTCTTCAATCTCATTGTTCAGCCCTTTCTCATAAGTTGCCTACAATATCCGGAATTCAGTTAAAGCCAAAACTGTCTCATTAAAATCAAACATTCACGTGGTACGAACCAACTGTCCAAAGTTCCTATGCCATCGTCTCAAAATCCTAAGTTATTATGCCATCGAGTTAAAGTCGAATACATAAATCAAATGCCAACAAAATTATCCCATTGATCAAAAGATACAATGGCCCAAAGTATCTTTATGTCGACGATATGAAAAATTCAAATGCAGAAATCAACAACGAGATCACACCAAGATCAAAAGAGCGGAAATACCTTGGCAATGACCAGATCCTCGAAGCTAAGCTTCTGATCATGCCGCCCTCGCGTTACCAAGTCAAACATCCTATCGCCAAGAGCACCATGAATCCCATAACACCTCTGATTCACCACAAATCCTCTAAAAAATCAGCATTTCTAACATCGACAAAGCAACCGAGCTATAAACAAAAAAACTTCATAGAAAAATCGAACCTTGAAGACCGAAGAAGAGACGAATTCGCTATTGTTATGCGACTGAGAAGCGAGACATTCGAACAACGATCTCAGTTCTTCGATCTCGTTTTGAGTAAAAGCCCTAATCCAACACCGCATTCATCAACACATGAAAATTTCACAGGAATCAGCAGAATTAAATGAAATGAGAGAGAGTCACCTGGTGGCGGAGATGAAGCGCGGATCCGCCGTGGCGGCGGAATTCGAGTTGCCCATGTTTCGCCGCCCGGCGACAGAATGATCCGCCGCGATCGAGAGATGGGAACGGCGGTGTAAAACATGCGCTTCAGACAATGAGGCCCAAACTTGACTTAATTATGTTACTTGCTCGGTCACAATCTTTATTAAAATATTTTGATCCGATATAAAAATTTATATAATTATTAAATTTATATAAATTTTAATAAAATAATTATTTTTTTATTTTTTATAGTGGAGATTATAATTCTTTTGAGATTGATCAAATATAAAAACATTGTTCTTAATATGAAGAATATAGTGAAATTTTTTTGAGATTAATGAAACAAAAATAAAATAAAAAACAAAAATGATATCAAACAAAAATATTTATTATTAATTTTTGTTTTTCAAATGAATGAAACAGAAATAAAAAACAAAAATCGAAAAAAATGATTTTTCAGTTTTTTTAGATC
>JAOVYX010021802.1:0-44269 GCA_035668315.1 Drosera spatulata
GGCGGGGGTTCCGGCGGCAGCAGGCGGCTCAGGCGGGGAAGGTGGCGGCAGTGGTGGTAGGCGGTGGTCGGGGTGAGGGTGTGAGGCAGGGGAGCCGGGTGGGAGGAAGAATAGATAAGGGAGGGGAGGAGATAAGGCACGCCCACGTGTCGCGTTCTGATTGGCCCGTTTGAGATAATTTAGGATTTCTTTATCCTTTCGGTTTATATTTGGTATAATTTTATAACCTTTTGTCGAAATAAATATATGAAAATTCTCAGAATTAAATAACGAGCTTGAATATATAATTAAAATGATCATCCGAAGAAAATAATTTTTATTTTTTTCCGATTTATTACACATCGTCACGGGTGAACTGAAACTAGCTAGGGAGTGTTGGGCAGTCCCCATTTTCTTAGCATGCATGCAGCGGTTTCAACGCCGGATGTAGCGGGGCCACTAGCTACTCTCTGTAGGGAGCCCTAAATCTATCCCAATGAGAGGCAAATAGAGCCTGTTGGAAGCGCACCTTATCCACTAAAATGTAAGGCGGCGTACAATCAGTGCAAGTACGTACTGGATCGATGGATTCTTGTACCCCGGCTGACGATTGACGAGTCTTGTATTCAGAGTTTGTCTGTTGAAAACCCTCGAGTCATGGGCCCATGCTAACATAAAAATTAACATAAGAAAACGGAAAATCATACAAATACCCACGCGTAGTATGGCATACCTATTTTCCTAAAAAGTATAAACGTTTTATTCGTACTCATCGATTCGCAATAGTCGGGGGAGTACCCTGCAAATATGACGCATATACTCTAGGTTACTAAGTTTCATACTCACGGGTTATGTATTCCGTTTGCAGGTGAGTTACCAGATGATCAGTGAAGACTGTAGTCCCTTATGTGTTTTTGGAGATGTTGTAATGAAACTATGATCATTTTGCATATGTAATATATGCGATGTACTAGTCATGTCACAAACTGTGTAACTTAGTGGCTTTCGTCCTATGATTGTAAACTGAATTTGTATCAGCTAAAGAGCACGAACGGAAGCATTACAGGTAGTTTCCTTGACTCTATATACCTTTAAACCTGTTTGGTTTATTTGGCTTTGTCATGAACCGGGTTCGTGACGACATAAGCCACGTATCACATGACGTGAATCTTGAGACGTTACATCTTCAAACAATTTCTCCAACAAATTGATTTTATTGTTCTTCATTTGGCTTTGTTTTTCATGTGGAAATGACGAAGAAGAGATTCCATTTTGGCTTAACTCAAGTAAATAATCATATTCCAATCCGAGTGGAATTTTCCGATGGTGTCTGGTAGGAAAAAATCTAGGGTGCGATGAGGTGAGGTTTTGTGATTCATTTTTGATAAATTGATTGATTCGGTTGATGTGTGGGTATTGTTTGATATCAAATTGGGGTTGTGGGTTTGTGCTGTGCTGATGATTGGCAAAGAAGCCCGGATTGTGGTGTTGAGATCGTGTACTAGTTATCATTGGGTTCTTTTCATGCACCTGATTATGGTTAATTTATTTTTAATACTTGGGTTAATATAATTCACGCCTATGTTCAGATATGAGTACACTTTTCTTGGGCGTGTTTTTGCCCAAGTTTGTTTCAAGCGATCAAACTATTCATGTAGTTATGATAGAACTGTATGTTGAGGAGACAACATGAGATTGAGGCAATCGTATGCTATGCTTATAGCTCAAGCTTACACAGTACTATGCTTAGATTGATGTTGTAAGCATGGTTTATATAATCAGCTGAATCGACCAATTAATCGGTGCATTGGATCGAGTTTTTCCTCTGTAGATTCCAATTTACATCAATTTTACGAAAAATACCTTGAATCAGCTCGATTTGATCTTGAAGTGGACGATTGAGGGATGAATCGGCCCGATTCGGAGTGATTCCGTGCTTTTGCATATTTTGAGGAAAAAAAAGGAATAGGAAAGACCTAACCTATGCTTTGTCTAGCTTTATTCTCATGCTGCCTTTCAAAAAAAAAAACTTTGTTCTCATTCTTTGTCTATCTAACCATAATAGCTCGAGTTCCTCTCATGGTCGTGGTGATGATCGTCTTGTATGTGAAGAAACTCGGGATCCTGATGAGGATCCTAGCAGAAATCTTAGATATTATGGAGGATATTTTAAGGATCATTGTCACTCTTCATTTTTCTGATTTAGAAATCATTAATAAGGATATAATTAATGATGTTGAATATTATATGTATGTATTTTGAAGTTTGAAATGCTTAAAAATGTGAAATTGATCAAACATATGTTTGAAATGAATCGGTGACCGATTAATCATCCGATTCACCCGATTTGAATCATTTTGGGATTTTGTCGATTCCGATTCCAATTACGATTATGTAAACCATGGTTGTAAGGATTCGAAACTTGAAGTGAACTATTGAAAATCTATGGTTGTGTTACATAGTTGTGATGATCTTTTTTTTTTTGGGGGGGGGGGGGAGATTTTGGGTGGCCATTAGTCCAAAGCATCCATTAAAAGTCTTAATGGTATTTATAATTTTATAAAAAATGAGAAATGAGTAGGAGTTGCATATTCTGACGGAGTGTTCACTGGTAGACATTGATGGACATATATCTCGAGGTTGGTGTATAGGTTGCCAGGAGGACGAACCCTCTTAGGACATCAAATACATCCTTTCCCCTAGTTCAGATTTTCATCATCATCAACGCTGTTAAGTTTCATTCAAAACAATAATCCTCCAGCTTACAAATATCAGTACATGAGCACGCAAAGCTTATATTAACACACCATCATATCACCTACACCAGCAAAAAGGAATAGAACAAAGTAACTAGCATATATCAGCTTCATCCAAAGCAAATACAATCAGCCACCTCCTTCGATGACTTCCAGCCTAGATTAAACACCCTCGAGTTCCTTTCCTTCCATTTATAATAGATTATTGCAGAATTAATCCTACGCCTTTCCTTCGCCATTGCAGTATTACCCTTGGCTACTTTACTGAACCAATACTCTTCTAGTATACTCACAAGCCACAAGAGAAGAACAAGTGCTCATGCATGTCAGAATAAGCTGAGCATAAACAACACATATCGTCTGTAGCGATGCCATGCCTAGCAATCCAAGACTTAACTCTTAGCTTCCTTCTTACTGCAAGCCACAAAATTAAACCATGTCTGGGATTAATCTCCTTCGCCAATATCATTTTCCACTACACTACCAAAGGACCTTGCAACTGTATCCCCTTTTGAAGCATTTTGCCCTTGACTCTTAAAAGACCCCTCCAAACCTAGCTATGAGAGTTCTTAAATATTGAAGACCAAATATCATCATCGTTTAAGTACATACCATGGACCCATCGAACCCACAATGAATCCTTTTTCAAAGCAATTGCCCATATTCTTTTAACATGAAAAGCCATTTTCCATACCAGTAAGCTCTTCAAGCCCAAATCTCCAGCTTTTTTAGGAAGGCATACATTAGACCAACTAACCAAGGATCTATGCTTGTAAGTGGAACAACCTGTCCATAAAAAGCAGCAACAAACTTGCTCAATCTCTTCTAACACAACATGGGGAAAAATAAAGACTTGAGACCAGTATAGCTGGATACTCATCAAAATTGCCTCAATCAGAACCTTCCTTCCAGCCGAGGATAGATACTTAGCCTCCCACCCTTGAATTCTTTTCAAAATTCTGTCAATGAGCGGCTTATAAGTTATAATACTTAACCTGCATTTTCTTCGCAGTTAAAAGGTACATCCAAATACCTTATAGGCAGCTCACCCATCTTCACTCCCATGAAACCAGACAAAAACACTTCTTGATCAGCATTTAAACCACCAAAAAAGATATTACTCTTCGAGAGGTTCATGGATAACCCTGAAGTGCATTCAAAATGGATCAACTGCTCCTTTAACAACTCCAATGATTCCTTGTTCCCCTTACGAAAGAGCATAAGATCATCGACAAAGCATAGTTGCACTATTCCCAGCTCCTTACAATGTGGATGAAAGCCAAATAAGGGGTTATGCACAGCAAGTTTGATACATCTATGAAGATACTCCATGACCAGCACAAAGAGATACGGAGAAACAAAATCTCCTTGTTTGAGTCCACGAGCACCTTGAAAGTAACCCTGCATGCTGCCATTAACAAAACAGGAAAAACTAGGAGATGTAAGATGAATACCCCTGGGCACCCCATTTCATATATAATCTCCTCCAGAAATCCCCAATCAATATAGTCATAGGCCTTCTGTAAGTCAATTTTAATCATGCAACGAGGAGAAATCCCTTTCTTCTCATAGCCTACTAGTAGGTCTTGGCAAAAAGTATATGATCCTATGATGCACCGATACTCCATGGGAGGAGCTGTACATGTACCTGATACGTGTCGGACACGGATACGCCGGGGACACGGCGTCGACACGTACCGAAGACGTAAGCTTAATTTAGTTAATTCAAACCATTTACATAAGGAAAAAATATAAAAGGAAACTGAAAAGGTGCTAACCCTAGCAATCATCCCATACTTCCGTCACACCGTAGCTTTACCATTGAACTCCATCAGCTTCCCTCCCCCGATCAACCATTCCTGGGACCTTGAAAGTTGCGAGTTTATCTTTGGATGAGTCAGAGTTAGAAGCGACACTATTCATCGATGATAGTGAAGGGAAATGATGAGATTGAAACCGTTGCACTGTAGTTGATGTATGATCTAGAACTTCTATTTTTTATGCTATGCTGTAAAAGATTCATAATACTATTCTACTAGAGCCTTGTTATTTACTATTTGTCATTATTTAACGTATTTATATATATAGATCCTCGTGTCGTACCCGTATCCTTAATTTTTTTTAAAATGCCCTATCCCTGTGTCAAGTCGTACCCGTGTCGGACACCCATACCAGTATCATGCAACCTAGATATTTTTTGAAATATTCCTACCCTACACAAACACCCCTTGGGTGATATCTATCAGATAAGGGAGAATAGATTGCAGCTGACTGGCCATGAGCTTTGAGATAACCTTATACATCATTGAGCTACAAGAAATAGGCCTATATTCTGTTATCTTAGAAGCATGAGGCATTTTATGAATAAGGTTAATAGCCGTAGCATTGATCTGATGCAAGAGTTTTCCATTATCAAAATATTCCTGTATTACAGCAATAATATCTTGCTTAATTATATCCCACCCAGATTTAAAAAATCTAGCTATATATCCATCTGGACCAGGAGCCTTTGCTTCATCAATCTCCCATGGCATTCTTAACATCCTTCTCATATCAGTGCATGTCCAAAGAAACCTGCATAGAATCATTTAGACCAGGCCCTTGACGATGTCATCAACATTCAGCTTCTGAGTCCTTAGCTTGACACACCCTAGCAGCTTTTTGTAGTAATCCCCTATTACCTCGCTTATCTGCTTTGAATCAGTCACTCTCACCCCCTCCTCAGAAGAGATACAATTGATATGGTTCCTTCTCTTAGCAGATTTTACTATGGCATCGAAGTATTTAGAGTTACGATCCATATGTTATACCCATCTCTCCTTGGCCATTTGTTGGAAATGAAGCTCTTCAGCAGCCACCACGGCCTTAAGATCCTTGACAGGCAACACCATCTCTTCCCTCAACTCATTACTAAACTGATCTTATAATCTTTTCTGCAAAGAAGGAATATTTTTCACAGCCTCATCTACTCAAAATGAAATACTACCAGAAGCAGATCTATGCAACTTCCTGAATTCTTGCTTAAGGACCTTCAACTTAGAAACTGCACAAAACACACCCCAACCAACCGCAGGAGTTGACCATGTATTCCTGATAACACCCAGAAAATCAGGGTGAAATGACCAATGATTCAGAAACCTGAATGAGCCTTTATTCCCAAGACTGCCATCAAAGCAGAACTGAAGAATGATCAGAAATGCCAGCTTCCTCAAAGAAGGCATCAGCACCTCCTAAATATCTATCAAACTAACCTTCATTTGTCATGGCTCTATCTAGCTTGATACGAATCCAAGCCGAATCATCTTGCTGATTATACCAAGTATAATAACTCTCAGAACTACAAATATCCTCCAAACCAGCTAACTCAACACCAAGAGCCAGATCCTCACACGGATGTATTTGAACCTCTTTGTAACCACATTTCTCATCCACCTTAAGAAAAGAATTGAAGTCATCCATGACAAGCCAAGAATTATTAGTGGACATACCTGCGAGAGCATATCATAATCTACCCCTTCACACCTTGTCATTTCTAAAATAAATGAAAGTAACCAGCATACTGTCACCATTTGCTCTATTAACTATTTGGCAATGCAGGAATTGATCAGACATGGACACTACACAAACATCCCATATATTGGTATCCCAAACACACCAAATCCTCCCATAGTTAGAAACAGGCTCCCAACTTCTAAAGCATTTTTTCATAATTTTCTCACTTTTAGCAAACTTCACTCTAGTCTCAAGGCAACCCAAAAGGGAAACCTTGTACTTGGTCACAAACCGTCTTATTGCCTCATGCTTCTCAGGCTTATTAAGCCCTCCAAAATTCCAACTAGCAATCATCTTAAGTAATACCCGTATTACCACCACTAGCCAGCTCTTCTCCACCACTATCACTTGGCAGCAAAGCAAACAAATTCATTCTACCCTTCTTCTTGGCCAGTCTGACTTCTCACCCCTAGCATCATCTACACATTTCTTTGGAGAGCCCTGCTCCAGAGAGACAGGCTGCTTTACAGGCCCAGGAACAACCTTTGAAACTTCAGAAGATTTCTTCACAACCCACTTCTGAACCTGTTTAACTGGCCTCGTGCACATACTGGCTGTATGTCCCCAAAGTGAACACTTGCTACACTTCACCGGAAGCCATTCATACTCCACCTCCTGCACTACAATTTCCCCTTCAGGTCCACGAAAGGTAAACTGATCAATCACCTCTGCTGAAGTATCTACATCAACCAAAACCCTCGCAAATGAAATTCTCTCTCTTGCGGCTGTGTAATGATCAGTTTTAATTGGATAATCCACCTTCCCAGCTAGCTTATCAATCACCTTAGGACCCCAGAACTCAAGATCCAAGTTCTTCAAACGAATCCACACTGGAATCCTCTCAATGACATCCTCCTCGAATGCAAAATGTGGAGTCCACTCACGAAGCACTAGAGGCTTTTGGTTCATAAACCACGACTCATTCATAATCTTAGCATGACCATGAGCATCTGCAAATCAAAACACAAAGTATCCCTTCTTATGAAGGTGAACCCTAGGCATGGCAATCCCTTTCTAGTTCCTCGACACGAACCCTGCATAACCAAAAACAGAACCCTCTCCCCAAGTACATAACCAATCAATGAATTAGTCCAGTAATGACGGGCATCCACAACCTCATCCAACGATATCACAATCTCCTCATCACGTCGACACACATATGACAACTGGTAACCTGCCTGATCAACTCCAGAATCCACCGCTTCAGGTTTTGTCTCAGTCCCCTTGACAGCCTCAGCATATGACGACGGAGAAGGCTTCACCAAAGACCCAGAGGCTTCAGGGGTTTTCTGACCATCAATCACCTTTGTCCCATCCTGTTCCTCGACCATCTCCTCCTCTATCTTCTCAGCCAAGTAGTCTTCTTCCCCGGATCACTTACAGCCTGACTCTCCTCCAATTTCTTCTTCACCTTCCTCTTATGACGCTTCTTTGAGGAGGACGAACCAGACCCTCCACTTGCAGAAACACTCACTGACTCACAACCTTCCTAGGTCGCCCATGCCCTTGTTTCATCACCGGAGGATAGAGCAACAACTGCCGTTGCCGTCGCCCTAGAGATCCCTCTCACCCCTCTCACCTCCATGCCCTCAGTTTTGTCTTTACTATTTAGTGGAACTAAATTTTACGGAGATAAGTGCTATCACCAGTATGGTTGTGAACTTGTGATGGCCAAGATTGCATGACGAGTTTGGTTGAATCGTACTATCGTCTTTCCTAACTGATAGGTATTGTGTTTCTGTTAGTGTATTATATTGTACTCAAACACTGTTATCATTTGTAGGCTCAGGCATTGGCTGATATAAACCAGCGGGACTTTCAGGTGCAGCTGGAGCAAGAAGAGAGACATGTAAGTATCTCTTTCTCTCACATAGTTCTTTCATGTATGCACTGATGGTCTTTTCATCTCTTGCCCCTTTTTTTCCCTTGACAGTCTGTTCCTCGTGTTAGATTCTTTCGTCACCGTAGATATTTACTTCTCCTTTTTGTTCCCCTTTCCCGTGCCATGGGCACCTTTTATAGAAGTAGTACTGACACTTTAATTTTGATTCTCAAATGTAAACTTTATTTTGTTCATTATGTCATGGTTCAGAGAATTGCTGAGACTTTGGATATGGAGATGAAGCATTGGGCTGCAGGGAAGGAAGGGAACTTGCGAGCTCTGTTATCTTCCTTGCAGCAGGTAAATTAATTTTATACCGCGGGTTGATCAGTCTGGTCATATTTTGGTGTTCAATTTTTGGGATTTTTTTCTTCATTGTTGAGTTTCCTCATTGTAATTATTGCTTGTGGTTGCATTATTCTGACCTAAGTCTCTTTTTTTTTCCTCGTCTCAGGAGGAATATAGAATAGTTAGGTACTATGAAATGATGTAAGGTTAACCTAGAGCTTATTAGTAACCTCAGTTTCCCTGAATTTGAAAAGTTGCTTCCCTACTTTCCATCTGAAGGAACGCATGGAAGAAACTCCCACAGTCTGTATGACATTGCCAACTATCGTTAGAGATTGGATGCCATGTGATCTACCCTTGAAGAAGTTATTTATTCACTATTATGAAGCTATACTGCCTACTTCTTAAGTTCTTTCGTGTGTTTCTATTTTGTTTGGAGTATAGCCTGTTAGAACTTGATTAGATCACCTCAACCACCATGAAAAGAGAAGTGAAAGTTCTCAAGCATACTCTATAAACTGTGTACCAAATACAAAATAAGGAAATATTACAAAGTTGAGTAGGAATCGTATTATCTAGGTGGTGACTCTAAATTAGGAACAAATAATGACAATGATAATTGTCTCAAATACAAGATTCTAAAACTCGCTCCCAAGTTGAAGCCATCCAACTTCACAACAAATGATGAGTATTTAGAAGATAAGTCATTAGTGATCCTTGACAAATAAGATTAGTTAATGATGTAGGCAAAATCAAGATATCAACAGTAGGCCGATGTTGTTATAAGCCACTATTGGTGCTGTCACCAGGCCGTATCGTCCTTGGTCGTTTTCGCTGATGTCCTTTGCCTCTGAGGAATTTGTCATCAAGGAAAGGGTAAAGAGTCAATAGTACGTAGGTAGAAGATATCAAGACCATTCTTATGTCGAGAAAAGTACATCATTTATGAGAGAGATGTGTTTTATTTGGAGCAAAGCAAACAATCCAGATAGAGAAAACTAAGAGATTATAATAACATATTTTTGGTTCGGTGGGTGATAGATGTAGTCGACCAAATTTGGTTATACAAAGATCTTCTACTCTGATATCGTGTTACAGAATAAAGTAAGGGAGAGGAGAATGATATAAATTATTGACCAAAGGATATTTTATATTTAAGAGAGAAGATTATACATTAGAGTATAATGTATAATATAAGATACGGAAACGTTTTTATAGGGAAATGAGTCAACTAGGAAATGTAATTATTAAAGTAATCACTCTAGACTAGGAAAAAGAATAATAGTCATAAGTGTCTCAAATACAATGTTCTAACATGAACAATGTTTGAGATTTGGCAGGAGCGACTTCCACAGGAGTGATAGTGGTTAAAAGGCATCATTTCAATCCATTCCCCTTTGGGAGAACCATTTGGGCTTATAGCTCGTTAATTTTGTGTTGATTCTCTTCAATCCTGTTGGAGTTTTTTTTCTTATGTTTTGTTCCTGTTAAATATCCAGTCCTTGTTATTATTCTCCATGTATTTCACGTTATCATATTGCTTGATCTGTTATTCATATCTTCCAATGTTGATTTGTCAGGTGCTTTGGGCAGGATGTGGTTGGAATCCTGTTTCATTGGCCGATTTGATCACGCCATATCAGGTTAAGATGGTATATAAGAAGGCAGCTTTATGTGTCCATCCAGATAAGGTTCAACAGAGAGGTGCTAGTGTACAGCAGAAGTACATTGCTGAGAAAGTTTTTCATTTATTGAAGGTATTTTGTTCTATGAAAGGATTTGATATGAGTCTTTTCTTTATATGTGATTGCCTTCTGGAGCTATTACTTAAAAGTTAAAATAATCTTTTATATTGCCTCTTAATGAAAATTTTGATGCCGTAAACATGGAAAAGATTAGATCAACAAATAAGAAAAATAAATGAAATGGAACTTGAGTGATTTTATCCAGAAAAATGTGGAGCTTGTATGGCCCAATTGATCTTGGGTTGCCTGTTGGCTTGGGGGAAAATGAGTTCAGATAACAGTCAATGAATCAAAGTTCTTAATAACAATACTATGTATTACCTTCTTTTTTCCGCTGAGACACTATTCAAGGTTTCAAAGTCGTGTGATGCTGTCAATTGTGAATATTATTGCTGCCTATTTTTTATGCATGAGAGGCTACAGAATGTCTTGCATCGATTTAATTTTCTAGACTACTTTTTTTTTTTTTTTTTCATTATCCATCTGTTTCTAATTATGAGCAATGAGATGCATTAGTTGGTTTTTATTTCAAGCCCTTCAGACAGATGTTAGCATGTATTTAGCTATCTTTCTGTCTTACTCTTATACAACGCTGGGACTGGGAGAGAAGCATTAGTAGGCCAAACCTTGGAACTTCAAAATTTTTCCCTTACCAAGCTTGTAGCTAAAATTTTGTGGTGGACCCTCTTATAAATCAATAAATATGTATAGATATAAAATTTATAAAATTATATTAATGAATTGGGTGTATTCTCATTAACTTATATGGTTACCCATGGCCATGATGACTAGGCGGCTCCTAGTCGTCAACCTGACTGAGGCAAGCCTTTCCTAGCTTTCGTTTTGATTTTTGGACAAAGGCTGGTGCCTTGGATGCCTAGGCGTCTAAAATTCACCTTGGGTAGCCTTGACCTTGACATAGGGGATGAATTTTATTTTATTTTTGCAAAAAAGGGTTTTATATAACAAAAGGTAGGTATTTAACCGTGGTAATAGGAAATTGAATTATAAAAGATCCTAAATGTGGCTAATATAATTAATTTTCTAATGTATCTGGCCATAACTTAAAGTTGCAGTTTTAAGTGTTAAGACCATTTAATGGTACTTTCATATTCAATAACTTCGTGTTTTTCTAACCTGTGTTTGCAGGATTTTATGTACTTTTAGTTAACATACTGTAAGTTGGACTTCCATGCATATACTTGCTCAAATCTATGTGCAATCTGATATCAAATAGGGTGATTCCCTATCAAGTACCTCTGGGAAACTTAATTCCCAATGAATACTGCTCCACGTCTAGCCTCCAAAGTGCCACTATTAATTCCCCCCTTTTGTTTTCAAAAATTTCATTCCTTTCTCACAACAAATGTTTGTCTTCTTCCGTAAGTGATACTAGTTTTAGGTCCCCTTGGTTGGTTATTGCCTTGACCTTTGATAATTATGCCCATTGCATTTTAGTTTTTCATGCAGTAGTATGATACCTTATTGATCTTTTCTGGATAAAAGGGCCCCGTTCACCACAACATTACCCCTGTGCAGTGAAGGATTAATTTTCTAGAGCAGCAAAATGTGAGTGGATGATGTATCGAACTTAAGACTGGCTGATACTGAAAAATATCTTTTCAGTAATGAACGTTCATTCTATCTATATAACACAAAGGGTGTGGCCAGGGTGCTATTCGATGTTGTTTGCGGTTAATTTGTCCGATTTTCAATTGACTAAGGTTATGAAGATTGAAACCATAACCGAACCTAATAGTCGGTTAATTGAATATCATTATTCGGTCAAATTTTGAAATGTTTTTGCTGTTTGTTGAAATTGGTTTCAAAGGGTATCATACGACTCAAAGCCAAAATGAACCAAAAAAATGTAACGGTTATATTTTCGAAGCCAAACTGTTTTGTTTATCAAAAAGATAACTTATTTTGTACGGTTTGATTTTTGTTCATACAGTTGATTTCAGCCTGATAAAAGATTTTGTACATGTTTCAACCATTGTTACCGGATACTAAAACACTGCTTTTTTCCTATTAGAAACAATGTACCGAACTGCAATGCATAAAGAAAAGTCTACGAATTTTTATCGAAAGCTGTATTTTTGCCCCCAAACTCTATGCTTCAAGGATCCACAACCATGAGCACCCAATGCGTATTAGACCGTACTTGAATCCTATTTGGGGAAGCCAGATGAAGGTGAATCATAGGGTCATAAATGCTTGGTTGCAGTAATTCATGTGTTTTGGCCAACCAGCATTCTTTGCCTAAAATAAAAACTTATGATTTCTTACTGTATCTTGTGAACAAATTGTTGCTACTTCTTTCCCGCATGAAGTAGCTACTGGTTTTACTTTCCTGGCTAGGATAATTTACTATATTTTGGGAGAGGTCAAGAGGGAAAAGGAGAATAAAGCTGAGGCTTAAGTCGAGGAGCTTTTAGTTGTGTCAAGTCCTGTGGACTGTAAGGTAATCAACTTATCCTTCCCTTGACAACCATGTTAAGGGAATTCAATTCCTCTCCGGTTAGGAGCAGATTGGATGGGATGTGAAAACGTAATGAGAATCTAAATGATTTACAAGCTTCTATTTCATTCACCATGCTTCCAATTCAGATTAAAACATACTATCATAAGTCTAGTTCCATTTGCAAACTGTATGTTATAATTTTTCGATTGTCCTTACCATCCTCAACATTTACCTCCTCATCCACTCGAATTATTCAGTCACCCACGATGTGTATAGACAATCCAGTTGACGCTCTGAACTTTGTGAATGTCATTGCTGGGAACCTGTTCCTCTGGAACACCAGACCTCTGATCCTTTGCGCCTGTTCTACCTAAACTCGTGACTGAGAACTTAGGTAGAACATACTAGGCCATATGTATTTTTCCCGCACTTGCCTTGCAAATGCCAGCTTGGGACTTCTAGGTCACGTTTGCTTAGCATGCCCAAAAATCCATTCTTTGTAGAAGTTCTAGTTTAAAGCTTAGGATAGAAGGTCGTAACTCCTGGTTGTATTTCTGCACCTCTGCGGTTTCAACAAAGCCCAAATCCTGAAGTCCTTGGTTTTTTGAGAAAGCTTAGTAAATGACTGTTGCTGAAAAAATTCCTGAAATTAATTTGTGATGGTGCGTCACATTCTCACTTGTTTCAATTCTTTTGGTGTAATTAATTCATGGATGTGAACTACACGCATTGTGTCTCCTGTGTTTTAGCAGACTGCATAATGGTGAACTTCATCTGTCCTATGTTACTGTATATTTCAGGAAGCTTGGAAGAAGTTCAGTTCAGAAGAGCTTCGATAATCACGGGTGTGTTGTTTTGGTGTTTCAATCGTCAAGGGAATACGTGACTGCACTCTCAGACTGAGGATGAGCAGATCAAGCCGTTGTCTAGCTCCTTGCAGTTGTTTTGATTTCACTACATGTATAGAGCAGTGAATGAATATTTGTTTATTAACTTGAACCGTAACCGAAATTCCATCTGTACCAATTGGTGGTATTATTTTCTGTTCATACACAATTAAGCAGGGATCACAAACCGTCACTCCAGTTAAACTCGACTTATGTACAAAGATCCCAAATAATCATGTCAATGCTGGCCATTATATGGGACTTATCATGCAGTGTAAGTGATGGTTCCCTCGGCTTTTCGATGGACTTATTGGTATGTGCTATTCTCTGTGCTCCATCGTTGTTTTGCCTACTCCTGTTGGAGTTGATTATCTCTGATCATCGTGGGCATCACCGTAATTTATCAGTGGCTTCTTTAATGGTGTTTGGTCGTAGAATTCAGCTTATGGTGTCCCGCAGTAGTCCTTATAATTGTCAAAGCCGTTACGCAACTACTTTTCTTCGTCGTTAATGCAGGTTGTCGTTAGTGATGTTGAAAAGTACCTAAAAGGTGACTTGCTGAATCTCAATGGCCTGGTCCAGGAATATTCAGTTTACCTTACAAATGCGCTATCCATAGTTGGATCTCCTTTTACCACGATTTGGTACCCACGCGCTGGCGGGTTTCAGTCACGTCATTTGACATTTGATAGTAGTCAAGGGATGCGCTGCCATTCTCCTTTAATGTACTCCTTCATCTCATAATATATACAATATTTTTTTTATTTGGGATGTTCCAAAATATTTATAACGTTTTCTTCTTTGATAAGTTTATTTATCTAGAAAATATAAAATCAACCAAATTCGATTACAATATATCCACTATATGTTCTCATAACTGGTACAGTAAATATATTATATTTACTATATAAATATATTATATTTTTTTTATTAAAATCCATAAAAATTCAATACATACATAAATTTCTGCACCGGATCAAATAATTGCATGTAATTTGGGACGAAAGCAATAATAAAATTTCATTGCCTTATAAAGTAGATAGTTATAAAGTAGATAGCTCATAAAACCAGAGATATTTATGATGGATATGTTGCATGACACCTATTAGAATTATCATATAACATATGTTTATTAGACTGATCGCGTAATATACATAGTTTAGAGCTATGAATCGCGCTAAGTGATTTTAATTAGTAACAGATTGATATAATATGATTTAAGCAAATTGTCACATACAATCGATGATTTTAAATGCACGTGACATGACTAGTTTAACCTAATTATTATGATTGTTATGAATGGTAGTTCCATATTGTGATTCAACTCTTCTTATTAAATCATGTTTAAGTTAATTGAAATGATTTTAATCTATTAAGTTAGTTTAACTATCTGAGCTAATTGAAGGTTAGAAGCTAAGGAAAGTAGTGAGTTAAGGCAAAATTCATTACAGTCATTCCATATTAATCATTATAATCTGAATTCAGAAGCATCCGTGATTGATCTAGGTGATTCGAAAGAAATTCAACCATCATCCCTACATTTCTCCCAACTTAAGGAAACTCCTCTATATCTCACCTTTTTCTTAACTTCTGTTCGATCTAGTTAGTTTAGTTTTAAGTAGTTTTTTACAACAAACACCCCCCAAACCTTAATTTTCATATTTATAATAGTTCTTTACAGTGACTAAAGAAAGATAAATAATATTGCGATCGTCCCTGTGGGTTCGACCCTTACTTCCACTATTGCATTAATTCTATATTCTTAGAGTGAAAGTGAGTGCATATAAATTCTAATTTGATGTGCTTACGACAGCACGCATCAAATTTTGGCGCCGTTGCCGGGGACGATACAATTGTGTCGGTATTCTTGTTTTATTTTTAGTCACTTCAAGTTCTATTATTTTATGAAAATTATTTTATTTTCTTGTATTTTAAATTCTTTTAATTAAAATAAAAAAAATTCAAAAGATACTTTTGGTGAGATTGTTGTTTTTTGAATTAATTTTAAATTGATTTTTACTATGGCTTATAACAATCAATCATATGGTATTTTGAATTACCAATCTTACGATAATTCTTATTCTCAAACGTTAGATGAAATTGTCAAAATGATTGAAGAAATGAACAACAATATGAATAATAGGCCATGTGAAAATAGTTTTAATATGGAACATCAGAGTAGCACTTGCCCAACTTTGTCATCTTATGGATATTCCAATCAAATGAATATGTTTCAACAACCATCACAACCACAATATGAATATAATGCTTATTATAACTATTATAATGATGGATGGTTAGATTATCAAAATCATTATGAAGGATATCAAGATTTTAATTCTTTAATGCCAAACAATTCTTTTAACTTTTCACAAATCCATTCTCTTGACCATTCATATAGTTATCCCTCAAGACCATACTCACAAGATTCGAATTTTATGTCTTTAGAAGAAATGGTTAAAACAATTGTGCATAACCAACATCTTATTCAAGAAGAAAATTCATTGAATTCCTTCCATGAATTGACTAACTTAATTGCCTCGAGTTCAACTCATTCTCCAAAAAACATCTCTAGCATTGAAATATTGAAAAATCAAGTCAATCAACTTAGTCTTGAAATGAGCGAATTCAAAGCTCTAACTTTCAATGAAATCGAAACTGATAAGTCACAAGTACAAGAAAGTCTAATGATGGATGAAAATATTGAAGAAACATTAGAAGTGGAGAGTTTATGACGAAATGAGACACAAGATGAGTTGGACGAAGAAATTTTAGAGTTAGGATGTTATGAAGTGAACAAAAAAGATTTTGAACTTGACTATGATGAATTTGATGATGCAAATTTGAAAATGAATATTGATGAAACTTGTTTTGATAGTCAATGTATTACACTTGATGATTTTGTGAAATTGAAAAAGTATATGTATTCTCATGATAAATTTGAGCAACATGATTCTAAGTCAGAAATGCCAAAAATCCCTGAGCATGAATCAATTTTTGTTTTGGATGTTCCTGTTAATAAACTTGAAATTGATCAATCTCATTCAAATATTTCATTCTCTGAAAATCTTTTTATTTTAAATGTTTTTCATGATCATAAGGATGATTTTGAGTTGTCGTGCTTTATTTTATTTTCTTATGTATCCAAATATTTTAGAAATCTTATTTGAACATGTTTGATTAATACTTTTGAGAAAATAAGATTTTTGAGAAATATCAAACGTAAGAAGAAGAGAGTTTTATCTTGACTTCTGCAGTATTTCAAATAACTTTCAAGAGCCGGGCTGCATGCTCTAAACCAAGCGCTTCTTGGGAGGAAACCCAAATTTAGTTTATCTTTTTGTTCATAGTAGTATAGGCTATTTTTCATATCGACGATAAAAATCTAAAATTGATACACCATTATTAAAGTATGCTAATCATCAATAAGTGTGGCTTACAAAGTGATTTAGAAAGTTAAAGGATGTATAAAAGCGTTTAAGATGTGTTTGTAACAAAACATGAGAAGAAAATAAATTAATAGCGCAGAAATGCCTGATACGGCCACGACGGCTCTCACAGGGGATTACTTAGACACCCGATTTCCACAACCACCTCCTCCTATGTGATTTATTTCCTTTAGTCAGACTTACTTCATGTGTCTGTATTTTCTTTAGACTACATTTTAGTCTACCTTAGGGGAGGATGGTTATTGTCGATATTCCAGACATTTTATTTCTGTTTAAGTTAGTTGTATTTTATTTTATTCTTAGAGATGTATAACTCTTTATGTTTTATGCAGATTCGTTTTAGTTGTTTCTTTGTCCACTTTTTATTTTTCACCCTTTAAGAGAAACCAAGAACATATCAATGCTTAATGAATCTAGTTTCAAGACATGATTCATAAGTGCAAATTTAATCACCACATTTCATCCTTAGCCACTTATATATTGAAATGTGGAATTGATTCATTTGCATGTTTCTATGTGCGATTTTCATACTGTTTCTTCTCATTATATTTATTACATGTGTGAGAGAGTGAGAGGGACTCATATTTATTATTGAGCTGTATTTTGTCAGATGTCCAACACTTACTTACCAAACGAAAGAGAAATCGCTGTAGCACGTGTAGACAGATGGATGGAAGAAGAAGACGAGAACCATGTTGTAAACCCTGCACATCCACAGCCTCCATCACCTCCGTGTAGTTTCATAACTCTAAATTCAAAGTTACAACAAATAGTGGAGGAGCAGCGGAACCTTAAGGAGGCCATTGAGCTGATTGAACAACAGGTTGTGTGACAGAATTATACAATTGGTGTTATTCAAAAACAGTTGGAGTTTCATGCTGGACCCGTGGATGATATGGTGAGAGCGATTTATAACTCGCATGTGTCCCAAGGCCATTTTCCTCCCCGTTTTTGAACTTCGCAGGTATTCTTTAGTCTTCTACGTTTTATTTTTATTTTTACATTGAGGACAATGTAATGCTTTAGTTTAGCAAAATTTTTAGGCTTGATGAGTTCTTTTTAATTAATTATTTATTTAGAGTCATTATTAGAGTTATATCTATATACAAGGGAAAAAAAAACAACACAAAACTAAAAATAAATTGTTTTTAAATCTATGACTTTAGCAAAGTAAAATGATGATTTATGCCATAACAAATGTCACACTAATACATGTAGTTTGAATATTTTCTCTAAGGAAGTCCTGCATCTTTGCTAACATCATTCTAATACATTCCTATGAAATGACATTTTTCATGTGTAGATAGGGCTTAAGTGGTGACTTGAATCGTAGCTAGACACTTTAAAAAAAAAAAAAAACCTTCATGTTTCCCTTTTATACCATCTTTTCATTTATCCACCACTTATGGGGGAGTATAGAGTGGTTTTTTAAAGAATTTTTAAATTTATGTTTGTTAAATACCCGTTTTTCCATGGTAACCCTCATGCTGTTTTTAGTTACTGAAGAATGCTCTAGACCTACTCAGAAAAAGAAAAAAAAAAAGAGAAAAATTGCAAGCAAAAAGCTTCAAGGTGCTTTGTCCCTTACCTCAATATTCAAAATTACCACCTATGGATAAAAGGGGGGGACGTAGTATTCAATAAGATGAGCTTGAAAAAAGAAAAAAAAAAAAGATACATATCCAGTAGGAAATCTAGACCTCTTTTGAAAATTTGGTGGCTTTGGGAATTGATCCTATATAAGGAAGCAACGGGGTGGAATAAATGAATTTTGAATTTGAGATTTCGAAATGTTTTGTTTTGCTATATCTCGGGAATCTACTAGGTGTGAAGGACCATGAGAGGAAATGATTTAAGGGGATCATGTGAGGATCATGTGATATGAATAGAGATGAAGGATGACTTTGTGATGAATTCTTTCGATATGTGTTTTGTGTTGTTAATTTTAGGCAACCTGATTACTCTGGTGCTCGAGCTATAAAATTTTTTAGTCTTGTTAGTTTTTTTTTTTTTTTTTTAATTTCAAGTTTCTTTCTTTGTTTTGAGTCTAGACTTTGCTTAGGGACAAGCAAAGGCTTAGTTTAGGGGAATTTGATGTGTATTAAAACACACATCATTTCTTTACTCTAAATGTTTGTTTTATTCCTCTTGTATTGTCTGTTTAGTCCTGTTAGTGTCTTTTTGTCGTGGAATGTTGGTACTGCTGTGTTTTTATGTTTTTGACAGATTGACGCAAAGTTTGGAACAAAAATGAAGAAAAATGAAGAAAGATGAAGAAGACAGTCAAGTCCTGAGCTCAAAAGATGGATTTTATAAGTTTATCGTCGTTTCATGTGTTTCGGGAGTTAATACAGTAAAGTTTCACATTGATAAGCAAGCTTAGCGTGTTTAAAAGAGACATATAAGTTTCTACAACTTTTGGATGTCATTTAGTATTTTTCATATTAGTTTTAGGTGATCAGCACACTTATCGTGGCCACTAAAGATATGTCGCGGGCGCGACGGTCAATTTCAGTGAATTTTTAGATTTTTTAACCTGTCGTGGGTCGCGGCCGCGATGCTGCCCCAATTGCCGGATTATCATTTTCAGCCGTCTGATCGTTTCGCCTTTGACCTATGCCAAGAAATACATGTTGTTAGGGTTCTTCTCAGCAGGGAGAGAGTACAGAAACGGTAGGGGAGATCAGAGGAGGTGGAGACGCGAAGAGGAGAAGGTTTGGAGGGTTTTTGATCAACTTTTTAAGGAGAATTGATCCGCAACTCGTTGTATAGCATAGAACATCAGTTTGGAACACGTCGTGTGCTGTAAAACCTTCGTTCTTAGTTATTTATTCTCTGCAGAATGTTTGTTTTCAATACTATGATTCATTCCTTGCTTTGTTTGATGTATATGCGTGAGTAGATCATAAGTAGGGATGTGTTGATGGACTTTTGATGACTTTAGATTATGAGATGATGCGTTTATGATTAAAACCAGAGATGTTGATGATGGATATGTTGTATGAAACCTGTTAGAATTATCATATAACATATGTTTATTAGACTGATCATCTAATATACATAGTTTAGAGGTATGAATCACGCTAAGTGATTTTTAATTAGTAGCAGATTGATATAATATGATTTAAGCTAATTGTCATATACAATTAATGGTTTTAAATGCATGTGACATGACTAGTTTAACCTAATTGCTATGATTGTTATGAATGGTAGTTTCATGTTATGATTCAACTCTTCTAATTAAATCATGTTTAGCTAATTGAAATGGTTTTAATCTATGGAGTTAGTTTAATTATCTGAGCTAATTGGAGGTTAGAAGCTAAGAAAAGTAATGAGTTAAGCAAAAATTTATTATAGCCATTCCATATTAATCATTATAATCTTAATTCAGAAACATCCATGATTGATCTAGGCGACTCGAAAGGAATTCAACCATCATCCCTACATTTCTCCCAACTTAAGAAAACTCCTCTATATCTAAGTTTTTTCTTAACTTTTGTTTGATCTAGTTAGTTTAGTTTTAAGTAGTTTCTTACAACAAACAGTCCCCAAACCTTAATTTTCATATTTATAATAGTTCTTTATAGTGACTAAGGAAAGATAAATAATATTGCGACCATCCTTGTGGGTTTGACCCTTACTTACACTACTTCATTAATTCTATATTCTTAGAGTGAAAGTGAGTGCATATAAATTCTAATTTGACGTGCCCACAACAGCATGCATCAATGGCATATGTAATTGTCACTCATCATGGATTAGAATTTTTATTTCATGTTCATTTATGATAGGTGTTATAGTAAGTTTCGACAAAATAAGAATTGTCGAGCATTTTCATTGGTTACATTTAAGCAGAAATAACCAAATTAACATAATTACTGTATGTCAAAACAAGAATATAACATAGATTAAATATGTTGCATTATGAACTTTGCTTAACACCTTATGATAATGACAGAACAAAGATTAGCCTCAAATCATATTCAATTTCATATGTACATAGATTAACCAAACAAGAATGACATTAATCTATGATTTGCTACTAATATTAATCAAATAAGAATGATTAACTGCATACATGCGTCCTCAATGTAATTAGGTAGATAATCCAACTACATTAAGTTAACAACTATGGATGAATCAACATATGAACTTGATACCAAAATCATAGAATAATGAAACTAAAAAGATCAAATAATATATCTCATAAAATCCGTGAACACGATCCAATTATTAAGTCATACTAGAGTTCTACCCTATGATCATCATAATACGCAACGAAAAATACATCAAATGATCAATGTAAATCCTTATGAAGTAAAACTAAAAGTAGAAAAGATAAAACCCTAGACCAACAGAGATTGATCTACAAACAATTGACGACGATCTCCTCAATGAGTGAAGTTCAACATCGCGAAACTCTCAATCGTCCTTAGTAGTCCTCTCGATGATCGAAGAGAAGAGAGAAACTCGAACGAAGTCGGCGGCTCTCTTCTCTCTGTCAAAATTGATGTAAAACTAAGTCACCAATCTGTACAGAGTCGTGACTATTTATATAGGAATTAAATAAAAGTAAAATTTTCCTTAAAATTGCAAAGATAAGCATTGCAGATCTATGGTCAGGCACGGCCCGTGTCAAGCAGACATAGCTAATGCCAACTTGCACGGTCCATGTGGTTCAGCCAATCCTGAATCTTGTGCCGTGCTCAGTGACAACCAGAAACTCATGTTACATGGCCCATGCATACAATGCACGGCCGTGTCTTTCAAAAAATTAGCATACTTCGTCATTTATACTTCTGATAAGCTATAAACACGTCCCAAACTCTTTGAAATCATCGAGCAGCTCCAGAAAATAGCTACAAAACTCTTCGTAAGTAGTTCGCTATCAGAAACACTTCAAACTCTTCATATCTGCAATGAAAATACGAAATACAGTAGCATCGATGCTCTAAATAACAAAATGAACTAAAATGGCTCAAAATAACAATAAAAGTGATACAAATAAGCAACTTTTACTAAGAAAATGATATGTTTTTATACACACATCAATTACCAACTAGTTGTAGTCATTTATTTTATTTAACAATTAGTGTATTTTTTAAAATTAATTCTCATTCTTTTCAATCTTACCCTTTAAGTTACCTATATAATTAAATCTAACCCTAACTAAAATTGTACATCGCCCACCCACATCGCCTCAACACCACTAACAATAACGTCGGCCCTGCAAAGAGGAGCTCGGACCCTATCCCACGCCGCCCGATCTGTCGTAACCCTGGCAAGTGTTAGGTCCAGCCCATGCTTTTGTGGGCTTAAATTGGAGCCTAAATCTCACCCCACTCTTGCTTTGACCTACCCTACATATATATTGTTAAGGGTAGAGGAAACTCTAAGAGAGAGACAAGAGAGACCAAGAACACACAAACACAAAAACCAAATTCGGGGCTCTCAGTTCAGGCCACTTTAGTAGGTAGTTTGAAGGGATACACGGACAAAAACTTTGGTAGCACATAGCCCTATGTGTTAGCTTCGTTCTCCCATTGGTTTGAGCTCATTCCGAGGTCGGGAAGGTTAGTTTTAGGGCTGTTTTCCGCAGAAAGTTGGACCAGATTTGGTTTGGTGCTCTTAGGATAAATTCAGTCCGTTGAGTGTTTAGATGATTAAATCTTGTCCGATGATGCTGATTTTTGGATATGTTGTAGAGCTTGAAGTTGTCTACTAGCAGTCCAAGTTTGAGGTTAATCCAGCATCGAAAAGACTTGTTTCTGGCTAGATTCCAGCCAACTGTCCTGAGAAACTTAGTGTGGTATTTTCCTCTTGTTTACCATCTAACTTTGGTGAGATTGACATTCAACCATGTTGTTGAGTTGAGTATTGATTCCCTCTACATGTGTTAGAGGAAGAGCTCGTGGTGTTGTTTTTTCTTGTAGTTCCACCTAGTGTTGGTGAGATTGTGTTGCTTGCCAACGTTTGTTGTGACCTTGATATTTGTTGCCCTATACATGTGATAGAGGAGGATATTGACGTATACTCCATTAACTTGATGATTAGTGAAAGTTTGGGTGGATTCCGATAAAGATCCTGTGATTTTTTACCCTCATGGTTTTTCCATGTAAAAAGTCTCGTGTTCCTCGGATTGGTTGTTTTGATTGATTTGTTATCCGTATTGTTTATTTCAACTTGAATCTGAGTGTGTTTAGCCCAACAAGTGGTATCAGAGCCTCAGGTTTGGTTGTGTGGGTGCTCGATGCAAAGTTGAAATGGAAGGTCCTTCGAGTACAATGTTGAAGCTCAATGGGTCAAATTATTTGATTTGGAAACCGATGATGGAAGATCTCTTATTTTGTAGAGATCTGTATGAACCCATTAAAGGCTATATCAATCCACCGTCCGAGATATCAGATACGGATTGGAACAAATTAAATAGGAAGACCATTGACACGATTAGACAATGGTTAGACATCAGTGTATTTCATCATGTTGCAAATGAGACATCGGCAGAATAGCTCTGGAAGAAGTTGGCTTCTTTGTATGAAAGGAAGATAGCTGGGAACAAAGCATTTCTGATGAGAAAGTTGGTGAACATGAACTTTAGAGACAATCTTTCCATCAATGAGCATTTGAATGAATTTCAGGGCTTAGTGAAACAATTGTCCACAATGAAGTTGAAGCTTGAGGATGACCTGCAGGCTTTGCTGCTGTTGAGTTCTTTATCGGATTCTTGGGAGACTTTGGTTATGTCAGTTAGCAATTCAGCTCCAGAGGGTAAACTATCAATGAGTATAGTAACCAGTACATTGTTGAATGAAGAAACTAGAAGAAATTCCATGGGTTTAAAATGATGCACAAGCACTTGTCCTAGAGAGCAGGGGGAGGAGTAATGATAAGTTTGCTAAGGATCATGATCGAGTCAAGAGTCGTGATAAGTCTAGAGAAAGGCTCAGGTATTATCATTGCGGCATTGAGGGACACATGAAGAGAAATCATCGAGTTTAGAAAAGAGAGCAGAAACAAGGTTTTAGTCAAAAGTATGACAAGGAAAGCACCACTGCAGCAGCAACTGATGAAACATTGGTTTTTCTTCCTTTTGGTGAGGATGAATGTTTACATGTTTCTGATCACCTGGTTGAGTGGGTCATTAACACAGGAGCATCCTACGATGCTACTCCATCCACAGAGTTCTTCACTAAGTATAAAGCAGGAAACTTTGGTACTATGAAATTAGGTAATTCTAGCACTTGCAGAATTATGGGAATAGGTGATGTTTGTTTGATAACAAACATGGGTTGCACCTTGACTCTGCAGGATGTGAGACATGTTCCAGATTTACGGCTGAATCTGATCTCTAGGATTGCTTTGGACAGAAAAGAGTTTGAGAGCACTTTCAGTAATGCAAAGTGAAAACTCACCAAGGGATCCTTAGTAGTTGCTAGAGGGGACGCTTGCTGCACTTTGTATAAGACAAGAGTGAAGATATGTGAAATTGGATTGAATGCTGTGGATGATGATTCTTCACCAGATTTGTGACATAGGAGACTTGGTCACATGAGTGACAAGAGCTTGCAAGTTCTTGCAAAGAAGCCCTTAATTGCGTTTGCCAAAGGTATGAAATTATATACATGTGACCATTGTATTTTTGGCAAGCAACATAGAGTCTCCTTTCAAGCAGCTGAGTTACTGATAGCAGAGTTTCCAGGAGCTGAGTTGGAAGAAGCAGTGTTTCCACCAGCTGAGTTACCAGTAGTAGAGTTTCTAGCAGTTGAGTTACAAGAAACAAAGTTTTCAGCAGCTGAGTTACCAGTAACAGAGTTTCTAGTAGTTGAGTTACCAGAAGCAGTATTTCCAACGACTGAGTTTCAGGCACATGAAGTTATTGATCAAGAGGAGCAATTTCTACATGTAGCAGAGGTTACAGAGCCTCATGTGAGACGGTCCATGAAAGAGCGTCATCCATCACAGATACCCTCCTTCTCGGCACATTCTTTATGTCGACAAGAATGCCTTTGGTATGATGAAAACAAGGTTTTTGCTAGAGAGAAGTTTGAGTTGTGCAAGAAGGTTGCACATGTGGATTCCCATTGAGAGAAGTCGATGTTTGGTTACCTCCCTTCATGGGCATGGAGGGGGAGATTTGTTAGGTCTCGCCCGTGCTTTTGTGGGCTGAAATTGGAGCCCAAACCTCACCCCACTCTTGCTTTGACCTACCCTATATATATATATATATATATATATATATTGTTAAGGATAGAGAAAACCCTAAGAGAGAGACAAGAGAGACAAAAAACACACAAACACAAATATCAAATTCGGAGCTCTCAGTTCAGGCTATTTAAGCAAGTTGTTCGATGGCATACATGGAGTAAGTTTCAGCTGAAACTTTGATAACACATAGACCTATGTGTTAGCTTCGTTCTCCCACTGGTTTGAGCTCATTCCGAGGTCGGGAAGGTTAGTTTTAGGGCTGTTTTTCGCAGAAAGTCGGACCAGATTTTGGTTCTCCCACTGGTTTGAGCTCATTCCCAGATCGGAAAGGTTAGTTTTAGGGATGTTTTCAGTAGAAGATCGGTGCAGATTTTGGTTTGGTGCTCTCAGGATAGGTTCAATTCATTGATTGTTTGGACGATTAAATCTTGTCCGATGATACTGATTTTCAGATATGTTAGAGAGCTTGAAGTTGTCTACTAGCTTTCCAAGTTTGAGGTCGATCCAACATTGGAGAGACTTGTTTACGGTCAGATTCCGGTCAGCTATCCTGAGAGACTTAGTGTGGTATTTTCCCCTTGTTTACCATCTAACTTTTGTGAGATTGACATTCCAACCATGTTGTTGAGTTGAGTATTGATTTCCTCTACATGTGTTAGAGGAGGAGCTCATTGTGTTGTTGTTTTTCTCTTGTAGTTCCACCTAGTGTTGATGAGATTGTGTTGCTTGTCAAGGTTTGTAGTGACCTTGATATTTGTTGCCCTCTACATGTGATAGAGGAGGAGATTGGCGTATACTCCATTAACTTGATGATTAGTAAAAGTTTGGGTGGACTTCGATAAAGATCCCGTGATTTTTTACCCTCACGATTTTTCCATGTAAAAAGTCTCGTGTTCCTCGGATTGGTTGTTTTGATTGATTTGTTATCCGTATTGTTTACCTTCAACTTGTATCTGAGTATGTTTAGCCCAACACTAAGATCCTTCTCGTTGGACGTATTGGTCGAAGTCAAGCCCGGTGAGGTCGGCATAGTTTCTGCCATCCCCGATCGAGGAACATTGCAGGCGAAGAGCAAGTCTCATTTTGTGATTCTCCTCTTGTTGACATCTATCTTTCATTGGATAGCCTTGATTGGTTTGCTAAGGTTGTTGATCAACTTTGTGTTGTTCATTGCGGCAACAGAATGGTTTCCAACAACATGGAGGGCTTGGCGGCCGACGATGCCGATGGATTATTATTTGTGTGAAGAGAGGTGTTGTCGAGGGATGTGTCGAAGAGGTGTGCGATTATGAAGCGGAGGAATGGGGCATGGAATGTGTGCTTCAAGGGGGCAGAGGATTGTCATAGAGGGGGCAGGTCGAAGTATAGGATGAGTATCAAGCAGGAGGTGACAGATTCGAAAGCTTATGGATCCGATCTCATAGAGATATGCAAACAGTGCGCTGTTAGAATAGTGTACGATACGTGGATCCCATCTCACAAGATTAAAGTGGTGGTTTTTGGACACTGTTTAGAACAGTATGCGTTTTTGTGATATAATCGACAACACTGAATGTAAAATAGTGCGCATTGTATTTTACATATATGAGCACTATTTATTCCCAAAACGACGATGACGACAAGAACCGACAACGAGAGACATATGCCACTGTTTATTTCAAGGATGAAAGTTGATGCACTTCGACTAGGCGTTGATTAGTTTCGAAACCGCGGGAACGAGTTTTGAGCATCAATGGAGCAAATGGAAAGGATTCGAATGAGGTCTCGCATGGACCAAACATAGAAGAAAAAAAAGGAGCTGGTTTAAATATGACCGAGGTAATATCAGTGGATACCCCCATATCTTGCGTATTCTAGAATCCAGCTGAGCGACCTGGTTTGAATATGGTTGCCCCCATATTCGATGTTTTTGTAACTTTTGAGCTTTTTTTTTTTCCCGATTATGTCATGGGTTGAAAGACTTTATTAATTTTTTTATTTTTTTTATTCCTTATTGTTGTTAAGTATAAATAGGTTGTTAGGGTTGAGATTAGGACAGACTTGATTATTTTCACTTTTCGTTATTGAAAAACTTTGGCGCCGCTTTGCCCTCTTTATCAATTGTTTTGATCAAACTCTTTGTTTGCTAATTGCTTCTTGTCATTTGATCTGCATCAAAAGTGACAGTGACGACGAACGGAGGTGACTGTTGGTGACAGAGGCTAGATTTAGGGTTTTAATATAATGATTGTAATTTGTGATGGATAGTAACAATTTATTTTCTTATTTTGAGTGAGGGTAAAAAAAGACCATAATTTGAATTCTAGAACTAATTGATAATAAAAATTTTACACTATTACCTATTGGTAATTAATGAGGTTAAAAACAATCAGTTATAATTCTCTCATGTTATAATCTTATTCATACTGAATAGAACATCGTATTGATGGGATGAGATAGTTAATCCCCTGTATAAATAGCAAAGGGATTACTATTCCCTTCATTATTTACTCACCTTATCCCATCCACATGCTAAGAAGCCCTAGAGTTAAACAATAAGGAAGATCAAGGAAAAATGCCCAAAATAGAAGATTGGGTGACAAATATTAGATCTATGTAGTGTTTTCAAATTAAAAGGTAAAAAGAGAAGTGGACTTGACTGTCAAATTTGCATTAGGAGAGGAGGAGAATTGAGTATAAGTTGCTCGTACTTGATCTATCTACATTGAGTGTAAATACAGTAACATTCGAACAATATGATTGACTCAATAATATAGAACTCTAAAATAAACCATATGGTCAGGATTTCGATATTTTTTGAGGATATCAATAGTGGGATAGGATTGCGTTTATCTATCCTTCTCACACCATGTACGTAAAGGAATTGATAGTTCCTGTATGTAAGAATACTAGAAGGGAGGGGGATAAATTGAGTAGTTAATTTTTTTTTTCGCAAAAACACAAATAAGCAGCACAATAGAATAGACAATGAATCGGTACCAGTGTTGTAACACAGACAATCACTTTGTAACTTTGACAAAAATCAATTTTGATTTTTCATCCTATCCTCTAGTGACTGTTCTGTAATACTGATTCCGATTCCAGTTTGCGAATTTTACTTGATTAACTACTTGATTGTGTTTCATCTAGATATTGTGAGTGATTGATGAAATAAACATGCAAAACTAAAATACAGAATGCAAATGGAGACAAGATTTTATACGTGTATCCTTGTAGTTAACAACTTGTCAACTATAAGATAAATCCAAACCCGTGGGGAGTTTGAAACTCTATACTATGCTTTTCCTTTGTACATGCAGTTTCTTCTCGTTTGCAATTCCAACACTAGGAATACAAACCACACAGCTATATCTACCCCATGATATAATCCAACTCCATAAACCTAACCCCTAGTTCTACCCCGAACTAGCAACTTATCCCAACATGGGATTAGTTTCATTTATAGACTCAAACAACCAAATACAAGACTTGATCTAACTTCATGACAATCACAGTAATCAAAAACAATCTAGGAGCATGCAAAAGTTTAGAATTCACCCATGTTGTCATTAGAAAATGGAATTCAAAACCTTTCAAAACTTAGTATGTGAAAATCAAAACGAATGCTTGTAAGCTTTGATCTTCAAATTTGTCTTGGTTTCAATTAGGTTTATGCGTGCTCAAAGTTTCCAAATCAGAATTTTTTTTATTAAACACAGTGCATAATGGCTGAAAATCTCCAGAAAATGTTCTCCACCAAGTTATATGCTAAACAGTTGGTTTGTTGATAGGATTTGACAAAAATAGGAACAACCAAAAAACCACGTACTTCATAAATTAAATCCATGTTTTCTGAGTCAAAATAAATAGAAAAGTATTTAAAAAACTTTGACTCATAAGAAAATATGCAAAACACGATTTTAAGATGTGGACCCAAACTTTAGAAGATGAAAATCGTTCCCGAAAACTCGCAATGCTAATGTGACTAGTACCATAACCAAAATCCAGAACACATTTTGAAAATCCTTTTTAGCTTTGGTGCTCCTAAAAGACGACTTAAGAAAATGCTGGATTGCCATAACTTTATATTTGAACTACGCTTTTAGATTACATCATGAATCATTGCAACTTCAAATGCTGTCACATGCCCGATATGATACAAACAGTTCACTTGGACCAAGGACTCTTTAATCTCTTCCATCAACTGGATCAAGAGATTTTGAATCCTCCTTTTGAAATGCTTCCTGTATGAGTGTACATGTTCATCAATCTACAAGACTCACACAAAATATATCAAGGCACCTTGTGGGGTATAAGTTTGTTATCATAAAAAATAAGGGATAAAAAGATATACACATGAAAGTTCAATATTTTCCCCCTTTTTCGATGATGACAAACTATTGATGGTCTAAAAGATATTACTTACTAATACTAAGAACCATCAATGAATACTCAGAGGAAATTAGAACTTATAACACATACCAACAGTTGATGTGGAGGCTTTGTTCACTCTATGTTGGTTGGTATCATTCCTATCCTTTCCTTTCTATGCTATCAACTTTGATTGTTGCAAGAGGTTAACAAAACACGAACACATAGGAAACTTTCAAAACATCATGGTTAAACATAAATCACAAGGTACTCACTCAAAAAGATTAAAAAATAAAAAACAAGCGTATCATGCATCATTAAGCAACTACTCTAGTCCATCACCCATTTTTCCCCTTTTGGCATCACTCAAAAAGTTCACCCTTAACTCATATGCAAAAGAGATCATCTCAATAATCCTACAAAAGAGAGTTAGCACATGAAAGTTCACTTGCATAGATAAGCCAAGTTCAAAGTATATATGCCTAGATAATTATTACAGACCATAATTGAAAAGAGTTCAAAGTGCTTGAAAATCAAATAGGGCTCGGCCAAAGATAAGAGTTCAATGGGGAGCTTGAAGAGATTGTAGAGGATTCAGAGAAGACTGATGAAGAGGTGGAAATTTTAACAGGCTTGGAACTTCTTGGAACAAACCTTCACCCTGAATTACAACTTGGCACCTTTCTCCTTTCTTCCTTGAGTTCCTTCCTCAGTAGAGCAAAAGTTGCATAATCTCAATAGCTCTAGTGGGATCAGTCTCATCCACAGCGGTACCCTTCTTGGTCTTCCTTACCTACTAACCATCAACAAAGTTCAATTTCAGTTAATCCAACAACTTTATTCTTGAAGTAATCAGCCTTTCTCAGTTTTTTATTTTCTTTCACATCCTTAGGCATCACCTTTACTTCATCAAAAATCTTTGACGACCAAATACCATAGTGAAGGTTGTAGTTGTTGTGTTCTTGTGCATAATCCATGTGGTAAATCATCAGAGTGGGTAGGTTAACCTACCATCAGTGCCATTTCCATCTTAAGTGCTTTATGCTTCTTGGATCCCCTTGGAATGATCACCCTCATCGCCAAGTGTGGATCAGCCTATCTTTCACAGTTATCTCATTGTCCTTGGAATGTTCTTTTTCCTGTGCAAACCGTCTCACAATGTCCAGATTTTCAACATCAATAATCTGGGTTCAAGCAAACTTGGCATATTCATAAAGTCCACGTTTGGCATCTCCAGTATGTTAACTATGATCTCAAAGGTAAGCTTCATAAATTTGTTATTCACCATGCTCCTTAGAATCAGCTTCACTCCATCTTTCTTCTTCTTTTGCTCCACCATCAAATTCTAGTAGAACTTCTTCAAAGCCAAGAGCTAATAGCAACCCTTCATTGAGAAGACAGGCATCCATCCTTAGGCATTTATTAGATCAACCATCCGATCCAACCCATGAGTATTCATCAACTTCATATGGAAGGATTTTCCCAGAGTGATATCCCTTGAGTGAATGGCCTTCCTCTCCTCGCCTTCTTTGCTTTATCATCATTGCTATCATCTTTTGCATCATTATCATCTTCAACATGGCTCCTGGATAATTCAACAACATTGTTCTTCATGGGTTCCCATTTCTTTCTTGTCTTGCCCTCAACCTTAGTCGTTTCCTTCTTTGACTTGGCTTTGGTGGGACTTGTACTAGTAACAGTTTTCTACTTTTCTTTTGGTGCTCCTTATCGGTCTTTGTCTCCTCATCGTCCAAGTCCACCATGCCATCTTCTAAAGTTTCATTATCACCAGTGAACTCCTCTTCAGATAGAGAGTTCTCTTTCTCTACTCTCTTCCTCTTTGAACCTCTCTTCTTTGCAGATGATTTCTTCTGAGTGCAGGTTTTGGCTTTGGGGTAGTCATCTCCTTTGTAACTTTGAATTCAGCATCAAAGTTGTCATTTACTCCTATTTCAAATAGTGGTGCAAGTTCTTCATCTCCTTGTCCAGGGTTAACAGTTTGTTCCCCTTAACATTTGCACCAATCTTTGCTTGCAATTCTTCAATGGCTGGGACTGGTACCTCAATAGAACTCGATGGAGGGTGGCTAGATTCCCCCTAAGTCTGTGACTTCTTCTCAACGATCTTCTTCATTATTTTTTTGATTAACGACACATTATCATCATCAGACTCTTCTTCTTCAACTTCCTTCTAAATATTTTCACCAACAAGAGCTTGAGTTATGTTGTCAAGGGCATGCACAACATCACCAATAAGATTTTCTTCCTCATTACTCCTCGCATCTTCAAGCACGTCCTGGATCATTTTCTGTGCATGGGACTGGTCCCTATCTCCAGTCTCCATCTCCTTGAAAGTATTACCCGTATCAGACTCAGCAATTAATGTTTTCTTTATCGTCTCAGCATCATCACCCTTCTCCGCTTCTACAAGGACATGATCAGCAAAGACCATGAGAGATGAATTTTGATTTTGAGGAATTTCAGAATCCAAACCCTTGGAACCCTAGATTTTGGAGATGAGATGATTGTCTCCTCAAAATCATCATCAGTGTCTGTCAACTCCTTAGTGGCCTTGGGGCTTTTAATCACCTATGTTCCTGCTATATGCAGTAGCGTTTCATGGCTGTCGTTTCATCAGCAGTTGGTGGTGGTTGTGGTACCAGCTCTATCTCCATTGGTACTGGATTATTGCTCCCTTCTTGCACCTCGACCCAATCTCCTGGTTTTGAACTCTCCCTTTCTTTATCTTTGTTTTCCCGGGTTTTTTCTGTGTTTTGTCTTCTATTGTGGCTCTAATGGACATAAAGTGAGAGAAATAGGAGCGAGAACCTCTTCGTCAATGTTGATAGGATCTCAGTTTGTGTTACTTCCTGCCTTTGATCAAAATTGATATTACAATCTAGAATTTCTTTTCGATATGGTTGTAGATTTATGAGAATTCTAGAATGAGAGGTCATGGGTTGTGGGAGCCGTGGAGTTATGGTGTTTATGGATGATAATTGAGGAGCTTGTAAAGATGGAGTGTGGTACTGGTTAATAACGCATACCGTTATAGAATACAAAGTGATTTGAAATAAATTGATCAACTCCTTTAATTGGGGGGATGATGCGCTTAAGGGAATGGCACCAAACGTGGCAGCTATGATAGTAGGGAGTTGATAAGATTTTGTGGTGGTTATCAATGAGGTACAATTTCAAACACAAAAAATCTTAATAATAGCAAGTTATCAGACAAATGCTCCTGAGTTGTTGGTCAATATCCTGCTTGTGATACAAACTCATATTCACTCTCAAATGTTCAAGCCTCATCAACTCCCTGCATTATACTCACGAAAATTAGGTTCACCCAAAGAGTTACTCCTAATCAAGAAAATGAAAGACAATGATTAGTTTTATTAAACTTAATCATGCTTAAGTCTTGCCCCAATTTTCAGATCGTTCTTACTAAGTGGTTTGGTAAATATGTCTATCGCTTATTTTTCAGTCTCAATGTTTTCAAGCTTTATATTACCTTTTTCATAATGATCTCTCCAAAAATAATGTCGAATGTCTATATGCTTAGATCTTGAGTATTGAACTGGATTTTTTGTCACACAGATTACACTAAAGTTATCACATAAAATTGGTACACATCCTAATTAAGCGAATTCCAAAGTCTTTAAGTTATTGTTTTATCCACAATATCTGAAAGCAACAAAAACCAGCAGCAACATACTAGGCCTCAACTGTGTATAAAGAAACTGAGTTTTGTTACTTGAAACTCCATGAAATCAAAAAAGAACCAAGTATATGATACGTGCCAGAGGTTCTTTTCCTACAAGATAACCATAGTCCAATCTTTTGTGTACCATTCAAATATCTCAGTATCCTAGCTACTGCTTTCAAATGAAACTCTTTTGGGTTAGCTTGAAATCTTACACAAAGAACAAACATAATGTCTGATCTATTTGAAATAAGATATAGAAGTGAGCCTATCATACTTTTGTACAACTTTTGTTATGCACACTAACCAATAGTTACTTCATTTAACGTACAGACGGTGTGTATTAGTGTATCAAAAGGCTTAAAATCTCCCATACCACTTACTAAGTAACTCAATGAGATACTTATGCTAGTTCCAGCCTGTTTAATATACAGTCCTAGAAAGAAATTCAATTATCTTATCATACTCATTTTGAATGCATTTGTTATTAACTTGGAAAATTTCTCACACAAAGAGTGGTTTGTAGCATCAAGTATAATATCATATACATATATTTGCACAACCACTAAGTCTTTCTTTTCATTGGATTTCAAAAAAAAAAAAAAAAAGGTTTTATCAACCTTTCCCATTTTATAGCCATGCGACATAAGAAAATCAGATAGTCTTACATACCATACTCTAGGAGCATGCTTTAAACCATATAAGACTTTATCTAATTTATAAACATGATCAAGAAAGGCAAAATCCTCAAAACCAATGGGTTGCTAAAAATAAAACTTCTTCTTTAAGATAACCAATAGATTCTCTTAATATCCATTTGCTAAAATTTGAAATTCATGTGAGCTACAAAGGTAAGCAGAAGTCTAATTGCCTCAAGCCTTGCCACTGGTGCAATGGTTTCCTCAAAATTTATACCTCTTCTTGGCTATAAATTTTTGTAACTAACCTTGCTTTGTTCCTGATAATGTTATCATCATCATCTAGTTTGTTCCTAAAAACCCACTTTGTACCTATCATTGGGTGATCTACAAGTCTTGGAAGTAAGTGCCAGACCAGATTTATTTTAAACTGATGGAGTTCTTCCTATATTTTTGAAACTCAATTTGAATCTTTCAATGTAAAGTCAATTCCATTTGGTTCAACAGTAGAAAGAAAGACAGAGTAAGCGCAAACATTGTGATGATGATGCTCTGCTTTAGTACTCCATTGTATGGTGGTCCAATAAGTTGGTTCAGAGGATATGAGGTTTTGTGTTTCTAGTTCCTTAGAAATTCTTTTTGAGTAGGTTGGGATTGGTCCCGTTGAGTCTTTCTAGTGATCTTTATATTGGACAACTTCTATATTTCAATGACTGGTTCCTGCTTTTCATCATCATCGCCCTTTTCATCTAGCTCTTCATTGATCTGTCCTTCTGTCTGTAACGTCCCGACTTTCCATTACTTATCAATGGTACATATGACGTCACTGTCGCTGGGTCCAACGTCTCAACTAGGCAAAAACTATATTCTTCCTAACTTAGTCATAAGAATTAAGTTAAGTTCACTTATACATCATTAGTTTAGAAACTTTTCATGCACTCAATCATAACTCTGAATATCACCATTACAGCGGAACTTATATCTCTTTCTAAGATCAGAATATCTTTCACACATAAGGTACACCTAGCATCAAATCTTAGATCACACTTCTCCTTCAAGTCTTGCTCCTGTTAAAAGAGAAGAAGAAAGAAACAAAAAAATAGTAACCGTGAGCTATAGGAGCTCAATAACGTGTCGGCCCCCTTACCAGGGGTTACACGAGAGAAGAAGGTAAGGAAAAAAAAAGGAACTTGATCACTTGGATCCTTTGTTCCAGCACTCTGAAACTATCATGATAATCTGGCATTCATAATTATCATCACATATAAGCATATTTAATATCACGTAATAACGTTTGAAACCACACGTCAATCGACACTCCAGACATCATCAACGTCATTTACTACCGTCATATTATTTTTGGTATGACAGTTAAGACCTCCATATCAAACAAACTGAGTTAATGACACTGTGACATGACAGGTCCCTAGTCCAAATCTCACACATTGCTGCACTCAGCAGTTCACTCAAGATTTTATTGTACTTACCGTCATATCAATAACACAGAGACGACAGATAATACATACCCTCAATGTAATAATTGTTCCCTTGGTGAGACTTATTCAATTCATAAGTAACCTCTTTTTAGCTTTAGCAAAAGAGACATCCGTGAGAGGGGATCACCCAAATCGGAGCCTAGGGTCTCTGTAATGTCCCGACTTTTCATTACCAATTTATGATACATATGACGTAACTGTCGTTGGGCCCAATGCCTCAGCTAGGCAAAAACTATACTTCCTGACTTAGTCATAAGAACTAAGCTAAGTTCACTATACATCTTTAGTTTAGAAACTTTTAATGCTCTCAATCATATCTCAGAATATTACCTTTGGAGCGGAATTTACATCTCTTTCTAAGATCAGAATACCTTTCACACATAAGCTACATCTAGCATCAAATCTTAGGTCACACTTCTCCTTCAAGTCTTGCTCCTGTATCAAAGAGAAGAAGAAAGACACAGAAAAATAGTAACCGTGAGCTATAGGATGTCAATAACGTATTGGCCCCCTTATCAGGGGTTACACGAGAGAATAAGGTAAGAAAAGAAAAGGGAAATGATCACTTGGATCCTTTGTTCCAGCATTCTGAAATTATCATGCCAATCTGGCATTCACAATTATCATCACAAGCATATCAGTGATTCACCCTAGTCATATAAGCACACTTAACACCACGCAACAATGCTCGAAACTACGCGTCCATTGACACTCCAGACATTATCAAAGTCATTTACTACCGTTATACCCTTTATGATAATGACAGTCAAGACCTCCATATCAAACAAACTGAGACAATGACACTGTGACACGGCAGGTCCCCAGTCCAAGTCTCATGCACTGCTACACTCAACAATTCACTCAAGACTTTGTTAAACTTACCATCATATCAATCGCACAGAGAGACAGACAATAAATACTCTCAATGTTATAATCGCGCCCTTTACGAGACTTATTCAATTTCATAAGTAAGCTTTATTCAGCTTTAGCAAAAGGGACACCCGCGAAAGGGGATCGGCCAAACCGGAACCTAGGGTCTCCTGCAGTGAGATACCCTCATACCAAAACGACCTCACAAGATCGTTAAAAAAATGTTACCACCAAGTCACTGTATAACACATGTGACAGACACAATGCTCTTTATATTTTATATCACGGAGTTATCTCATCAATTTATGGATTTACACTCTTTTCACACATTCATCCTCATTATATCAGCACACAAGGCATAACACACACCATGCAACAATACTCTATAACACTCAGTATTTAGCACACAGCACACAACAGTTACAGTAAGTATTTTACGTCAACCACATTTAGTGAGTACGTCCAAAGATTCCAATGCATATTATTATACTCACGGTATATAACATGCATCGCCACACACAATAAATCTAAACGTTATCTTTTATCATAGTTTTTCACATGCACACGTTCAGCCTCATCCTTAAGTGACAACGAGCAGCGTCTCCGAGTCCTATAATATAATAGGATACGCGTATTAAGATACACCCTTGTGAATGATTGTTCATGTTATGGAGCTAAGCATATTTGTTCGTACTTCTTGAAAATCATCATAGTAATATTATGTGGTGGTTTCAAACTTTGAGAAAAGTCTTTGATACTTATTTTGATAGTCCATAATGATGATTTTATGTATTTATCATCATTAGAAGTGTTTGTGAACATTTGAAGTTGTTTCTAGGTCAAAAACAGTTCATTCGGGGTTAAAACTAAGAAGAAAGTTTGTATTTATAGGAAAGTAAATTGGTTAAAATAATTAAGTGAAAAATAAGTGGATATTTAGTGGGTAATTAGTGGATAATAATCTTATTTAGGTGGAGTAGAAATCGACATAAATAAAATAAGTGCCCAAATTAGGTTTAGGTCATTTTTGTTTAAATACGATATTTTCGTATTAAGATCGTATTTTCATGTATTTATGTATTAGGGTTGTATTTTATCCATATTTTGTATTCTTTCACTATTATATCATCAAACAAGCCTTATAACTCTGCAAAATAAATTATAACATATGACAATTTACTATTCACATTAATTATAATGAAATTAAATTTTACGAAATGTTTCGAATCCTTACCTTGTCTCAACTCCAGAAGTTGGTTTTCAAGCGTTTTCAAGCCGTTCCATTGATAGATCAATCTCGAAGTCTTTGTATAAAGAGTGAGACACATCAGCAGTTTCATCAAATATGACATGTATATTTTCTTCTACTAGCAACGATCGTTTGTTATATACTTTATCTTCCTTGCTATGTAAAGAATAAGCAATGAATAATGTCGCTTCACTTTTTGAATCAAATTTTCCTAAGTCATCTTTGTCATTGTTAAGCACATCACATTTACGATCAAATTTTCTAAGAAGTGCTATACTAGGCTTTCTGCCATATAGTAATTCATAGGAAGTCTTTTTCAAGATAAGCCTAATTAAAGCCTTATTCAGGATGTATACAACACTGTTGACTGCATCAACCCAAAAATTTCTTAGTAGTTCACAATCAATCTGCATCATCCTGGTCATCTCCTCAAGAGATCGTTTCTTTCGTTCAAGCACTCCATTCTGTTGTGGATTCCTTGGAGATGAAAAATTATGAACTACACTATGTTCTCTGCAATGGTCAATGAGATAAGCATTGCCAAACTAACCCCATGGTCAATTCTAATGGAAACGAGTTTTTGTCCAAGTTTGTTTTCAATTTTAAGGATAAAAGTCTTGAGTTCATCAAATGTGTTACTTTTAGAACTCATGAAGATTACCCATTGATACGTGCTGTTACGGACACGTCAAATTAGATTCTCCACCACTAAGATTATTAATGTAGATAAAGTAAGCAGGGGTCGATCCCACAGAGACGGTCTGTGCAAATTATTTAGTATAGTTCTAATGATCTTTACGACTAATTACTTTTCTTATGAAAATTAGAGTTGTGAAGGGGATTGTAATGTAAAATTACAGATTAACTAAACTAATAGCTCAAATTGAACTAATTAAACTAACTAACTAACTAAATTACAATGGAATTGATGTAGAGTTTACACTATTGGAAATAAGTGTAGGGAAAACTTTCATAACTTCACTTAACTTAGAGATTAATTATGGATATAAGGGATATTAAGTTGATGTTGATTTGTTAAATGAATGGTTTGGTTGTATTAAAGAAAATACCTTAAATTACGTTAACTAGTGTTTTAATTATCATGATCGTTTGAATAATTATGTTTTTTAAAAAATGATAGTTTGTATAATTAAACTAATCATCTACTCTACATACTATGATAGCATGCATACATAAAATAGACAATTGAATCACAATTGAATCAAATACAGTCATATTTTATAATCCCTTCGCTTCATGTCGTTATTCAAGCTCCCTACATACTAATCTATTCAGTCATGATATTGGAAATAAGACAATTATCGTCAAACATGCAAAGGATTTCATCATAATCAAAATAGAAGAAAAACAATGTTCAACTCACATAAATAAATGATAAATATACTTACAAGCTAATCTAAGAAAGTTTTAAAACGAAGATCCAATGAATAGAACCTCTAAAATCCAAAACCAAGCAACTTGAATAAAGAAAAGTTTGACTTGAAACTCTAAACTAAGAACAAGATCTATGAGAAACTACAGCCTCACTCTCTTAGAAATTGATTACATAATGAGGTATTTATAGAAAAGTAAAATAAACCTAGAAAATCTAGTGAAAATCACGTCGACAACTCATAAATATCCTTCTGTTAAGTCACGTCACGATCGTGACTAGGGTTGTTACGCTTGTGACGAAGCGCAAGACAAAGACTCTTTGAGCTGTCATGACTGTCAAGTGGTGACCACCCTCGTCACGCCTGTGACGGTCGTGACAGCTCAAAGAATCTTTGTCCTGCGATTGGTCACAACCAAGACAAGGTACGTCATGCCCGTGACCACTCATAACTGGCTCTATGCTTTATTTTCTTCATTGTCACGGTCGTGATGGACTTCGTGATGCACCATAAACAGGTCAAAACAGCTCCGAAACACTTCCAAACAATCACGAACATCTTCATAAGAGTCAAATACGTTTTCACAGCTCAAAACCTCGTAGAAAACTTCGTCGAAACACTTTCAAACTCTTCAAAATATTCACGATAAAAAATGTTAACTTTGGCTCACTTAGCATCATTTCCTTGAAACATTAAAACTCTCTTTCCTCGATCAGATCTACATGAAAAATACACAAAGAGCAGTATCAATGTTCGAAACGCAAAACTAAGCTAAAACTCAAAGGTAACGACTCTAAACATACTAAACAAAGGATATTGACTTAAAAAAACATGAGTGTTTTCACACTCATCATCCATGTAAACCTAGAGAAATTATCAACAATTACAAGGACAAATCTGCTTTCACTTCTACTTTTAATTCTCATTTCCACATGAATCCACATGAATCAACTCAAGAGGTCTAGAAATGCTTACACACTTTTAGGTTTAGATGAGCACTTGACGTGCTTTCCTTTTTGCACAAGCTTCACAAAGACTAGTATGTTCATACCTGATTTATGATAAATCATTCAGCAAACCTTGTTTTATGAGTTTATCAAGCAATATGTAGCTTGCATGTTCAAGCCTCTCGTGCCAAAGGATTGAAATATCCTCTTGACCACTCATACAAGAAAGTTTCTCTTCAGGTATATCATCCAATGTGATATTCTGAAAATCCCAGACTCTTTTTCCTTGAAGCACAATCTGATCAGTGTGTAAGTCTCTCACAACATAATATTTAGCATTAAACATAACCACATTACCTTGATCACACAATTATGAAATGCTAATCAAGTTGTGTTTGCGACCATTTATGAGTAGTACATCATCAATTAATTATGTATGTGTAAATATACATCGTTTTCTTAGTTTTAGTAATGTGTTTGTGTCTGTTTTAGTCTCCGTTTGAGTCATTTTAGTTTCTTTTATCATTTAGAGCATCGATACTGCCGTATTTCTTATTTTTCTTGCAGTAAAGAAGAGTTTGGAGTGTTTCTTATCGTGAGCTACTTGGAGGAGAATTGAAGTTGATTTTCTGAAGTTTTGGTTGATCGTGAATGAGCTGAGACGTGTCTATCACTTGTTGGAGCTTTAAAATCGAAGATTGTATGTTATGACCCAGCATGGGCCATGCTTGTTGAGCACAGGCCGTGCAGCATGAGTTCTTGGCATCTCCTGAGCACAAGCAGAGGAGAATCAAGCACAGGCTGTGTGCCATGGGCACGGGCCGTGCGACCCATGCACGGGCAGTGCGACCCATAAAAACTGTACAATCTTATCTTGTTATTTTGTTGGGATTTCGATTGTTTTACATCTCCTATATATACCTAGTCCCAAAGATCGAAAAGAAGACATCTTTTATCAGGATTTTTCATCAGAGACGAGGTTGGGACTACGACGAATTAGTCTTCTCTTAACACCTTTGACGAGAGGTTGATCTCAGACGGTTCATATCTACGCTTTGTTGGATCATCATCATAGCGGAGTTGTAATCGACTATTTGTAAGCCAATTATCATTGGTTGTTGGGTTTGTACTCTATCTCTAGTTGTGTTGTAATGACTTCTTTTGATTGACTGTTGAATTTGTCATTTTCATTCATGATTATGATAGTGTAAAACTTTAGTGTGATGTAGTAGTAGGATCTCTTTCATGGCTATTTATGAGACATGATTTCTGTATTCATTAATTTCAGGTTCAATATTTATGGTATAATATTCATGTATTGGTCTATTCTCAATTGCCTATTCTATGTATTATAATTGATCACCTTAGTAAATAGGAGAAGCATGTATCCAATCACGTCATTTTCTTTTGGTTGATGTTTGTAGCAAGTTTATAGGTTAATGGCATTCTCCTTTGGTTAACCTATAATCATATGAATATGAGTATTATATGACACTAATCTGTGTTAGGTTATATTATGAGATGTTAGAGAAATATTCATTATGTGACATATTTAGTTTATGTTACATTCTCTTTTGGACATAGAGTAAATGTGTTAGTTTGGTTATGGCATTATTTATGGTAACCAATAGCTTTATCATCAACTCTCTTTTTGTTGAGTTTTATTATAAACATCTATCATAAATGAATATGAGATTAAAATGCTAGCTGATAATTAAATTCATGAAAAGTGAAAACTACGATTGCCATATATTTTATCAACTTTGATAAGAACACTTTTAAACAAAAATAAAAATTCTTTAGTTAAATTATCTTTTTCATTTTTATTCTCGTTATCAACAACCCCCCATCCCCCTAATAATTTTAAAGAAAATTGATAGATAATCGATTTAATTCACAAAATCTTAAAAGGTCATTTTTTGTTGGATCGACTCATGCTCATCACTTCTATGTTATTATAAAAACTTTGTTGTGTGAAGTAGTACATATATTTCAATTTATAGCACCTTACGACGGACTCTATCAAATTTGGGCACCATTGTCGAGGAATGGTGTGAATTAATTTGCCTTCTATTGATTTTGTCATTTTGTTTTAATGTCATTCTATAGGAATTAATTGTTTTGCATGCAACTGAGTAGTGGACGAAAAAAAAAAAGGCGAAAAGGTTCAACACATTGTTCATGAGCTCAAGGAACGAAGTTCTTCAATTGTACTAGGTGAAACATCATCTAAAAAGGCTCCTCATTGACCTATTGGTGAGATCCTATCAATTTTAATATGGCTGAACCTATGAATGCTCAAAAATGTGCAAAACGCACAAAATGCATAAAATCCTCTAAATCCACCAGTTGATAATTACACGTTATGACAAATGGCTGAATATGATGATAATAATGAACGTCCATTGTGTATTGTATTCCCTGATGTACAAGGGAATTTTAAACTTAATTCTGGATTACTAAAAAAAGTACCATCTTTTCATGGCTTTCCGGGTGAAGACCCACATAGACACTTGAATGAGTTTAGGATAGCATGTGCAAATATATAACTGGACGAAGTGGATGATGAGGTAACTAAGCTTAGAGCTTTTCCATTTAGTCTTCAAGACGCTGCTAAGAATTAGCTCTATGATTTATCCAAAGGAACCATAAACACTTGGGGCAGATGTAATCCCTATTCTTAGATAAGTATTTTCCCACTTCAAAATCACAACAATGAAAAAACAGATCTGCTCAATTAGACAAAAGAAAGGGGAACTGCTACATGAATATTGGGAAAGATTTAAACGTCTTGTCTCAAGCTGTCCCAACCATCAATTTTCTAAGTATTTCTTGGTTTGTTATTTTTTATCAAGGTCTTTCTACAACAGACCGTGGTCTTGTCCATGCGACATGTGGTGGTGATCTTTTAGATAAACAGCCACGAGTTGTGCTTCAAATCCTAGAAAAAATGTCAGCTAACTCTCAACACTTCAATCACGATTAGGTTCTCTCTCATGATGTTAATGAATTATCAAGTTCTTCAAGTTTCACCGATCAAAATCTTGATCATTGGACAAATTTAATCACCTTAACGGTCCAAAAAAAAAAATAACGTTGTACAAGTCAAAGTCTGTGGAATTTGTTCTGTTCTTGATCATGAAACTGATATATGCCCAACTCCTTATGATAATGAACAAGTCAACACAATGGGAAATTTTTCTGATCCTCCTAGGCAGAAAAATGCCCAAAATATGATGTATAATGAAGGGTGGCGTAATCATCCAAACTTTAGATGGAGAACTGATAATCAAAATTTCAAACCAATCAGTTATAATAATCCTCCACCGGGGTTCCTTGATCGAAATTATTCAAACCATATTTCTTAAAATTCTAATGATCAATCATTAGAGGAACTTATGAAAGCAATATGTCGAAGTTCAACTAGTTTTCAAAAAGAAATACGTACAAGTATTTCAAGTGTCGAAAGCCAAGTATGCCAATTAGCTCAAGAAGTCAACAAACTTAAATCTCAAGTAACAAACCAACTTTCATCCCAACCATTGAATCCAAGGAAGAGTGTGAATTCAATAACAATGAAATATGACAAGAGCACAATAAATGAAGGAAAAATAAAGGAGCAAGTTATAGGGCATTTCCAAACCATGTGTTATTAGTGGAATGACTATTCCTAAATGTGTGCTAGATCTTGGTGCAACTGTGAACATCAAGCCACCTTCTTTGTTTGCTATTCTTGATCTTGGTCCTCTTTTACCAACTAATGTAAAAATACAACTTGCGAATGGACATGTAATTCTTTCTGAAGGTTTAGTTGAGGGTGTGTTGATCAAAGTGGATAAATTGACTTTTAGAATTGATTTTTATGTTTTTAAAATGGAAGAAAATTCTATTGATTCATCTAATTCATCAACTATCCTTTTGGATAGATCTTTTATGCGCACAAGTAGATCAATTATTGTTGTTGATAAAGGTTCCCTTAGTATGAAAAATGAAAATGAAGAATTTTGCTTTAACGTTTTCGATGATGAAAAGAATGAGTCAATAGAAACTTGTTATAAGGTGACAACTCCTGAAGAAGAGGTTTTTTACGATCATGACGACATGAAATCAGTTTTGGATTTCCTCGAGTTTCATTTGGATGAAATTCATGTTATCCATCATAATGCTTCAATGAATTATATGGAAGATGACTTAGTTAAAGAGGCAATTGAAGTTATGGTGATTGAAAATGAAAGTTCCATGATTGATTCTAATGTTGAGAGAGTTAAAAAACACTTGATTGTAATAGAAAAAGAGAATATTGATTGTGAGAAATTGCATGCTATTTTTATTTTTTTATTTTTGGTGACGAGGGTGTCCGTGGCAGCTCTCGCGCACCTCGACTAATCCCCCGGACACTGACAAGATGCCCCCCCC